>JABACO010000010.1:1176731-1216731 GCA_013339895.1 Ephydatia muelleri
GAGAGGGTAAGGGAGGAGGGAGGGGAGAGGGTAAGGGAGGAGGGAGTGGAGAGGGTAAGGGAGGAGGGAGGGAGGGTAAGGGAGGAGGGAGGGGAGAGGGTAAGGGAGGAGGGAGGGGATGAGGGTAAGGGAGGAGGGAGGGGATGAGGGTAAGGGAGGAGGGAAGGGAGAGGGTAAGGGAGGAGGGAAGGAGAGGGTAAGGAGGAGGGAGAGGAGAGGGTAAGGGAGGAGGGAGGGAGGGTAGGAGGAGGGAGGGAGAGGGTAAGGGAGGAGGGAGGGAAGAGGGTAAGGGAGGAGGGAAGGAGAGGGTAAGGAGAGGGTAAGGAGGAGGGAGAGGAGAGGGTAAGGGAGGAGGGAGAGGAGAGGGTAGGGAGGAGGGAGAGGAGAGGGTAAGGGAGGAGGGAAGGAGAGGGTAAGGAGAGGGTAAGGAGGAGGGAGAGGAGAGGGTAAGGGAGGAGGGAGGGGAGAGGGGAAGGGAGGGGAAAGGGTAAGAGAGGGGGGAGGGTGTGGGATTCATCCTCTCTCTTAGCCCTGCATCTTACCAGTGTGTTTGGACTAACACTATGTGTGTGGGGGGGTGCCTTTGCTTGGTTGGCACACATCATACAAGATATGACACACGAAGACATACCCACACACACACACATACGTATACACAAAAACCCACACAGACATGACACACACCACACACATATACATATGTGTGTATGTGTTACATGCGCATGTATTGGTGCAGTGTGTGTGTCATGTCTGTGTGGATTTGTGTGTATATGTACATGTATATCATATACACACAAATCCACACAGACATGACACACACTAGTACCAATACACGCACATGTGCATACACATACACACATCATACATGTACACATAATTCCACAGACAAGCCACAAACACACACACACACATTGGCATTTTCTTTCCTTCATGTTCTTTCCCAGGGTGCCCACGAACGAGAGTTGTGCTACAAGCCCATCATCGATGAGATTGTCAGCATCTATCCCCCCAATAGCATGTTTGTCCTCTTCTCTGTCAGTTTTAACAAATCAACCTGAGTGTGCCTCTCTTCTCTCTCTGCTGTGATCTTCCA
The DNA here is from genome assembly GCA_013339895.1 of Ephydatia muelleri. NCBI lineage: Eukaryota > Metazoa > Porifera > Demospongiae > Spongillida > Spongillidae > Ephydatia > Ephydatia muelleri. The sequence continues at coordinate 1,177,825 of JABACO010000010.1, forward strand.
GCACCCCTTCAGATGTGGCCATCTTGGTTCCCGGGGCCGGGCTGGGTCGACTGGCACATGAGCTGGCCAGGCTTGGCTACCGGTGTGAAGGGAACGAGTTCAGCATGTTCATGCTGCTGGCTTCCAACTTCATTCTAAACCAGTAAGGTGCTTGTGGTGGTCGTGGGGATGGGTGCACTGTTTGTTTTGTGATTAGTGTGACCTCAGCGTGGGTGTTCTGCGTATTGTGTTTCCTTGCCATTGCACTCCTACGCCGCACTAGATCGAATTTCATTGTTACCAAACATCTGCGTGCATCTAAATGCATGTATGCAATAGACGCGTACATACACACGCATACATACATGCACGCGTGCACATGCATGCACACATGAACGCACGCATGCATACGTACATACACATCTACGTACGTGCACACACACACATATGCGACACACGATGAACTCCTCACACACAGATCGTGTGATACACACACGCACACCATCTACCCCTGGGTCCTCCAATTCTGCAACAACCTATCCTACGAGCACCAGGTCGCCAAGGTTACCATCCCTGACATCAGCCCCTCTTCCCTCCCCCAATATGGACTCTTCTCTATGTGTGCAGGAGATTTTCTGGAGGTCTATACCACACCTGGTGAGAGGGAAGAGGGAGGGAGGAGGTAGTCTGGTGAGAGGGAAGAGGGAGGGAGGAGGTAGTCTGGTGAGAGGGAAGAGGGAGGGAGGAGGTAGTCTGGTGAGAGGGAAGAGGGAGGGAGGAAGTAGTCTGGTGAGAGGGAAGAGGGAGGGAGGAGGTAGTCTGGTGAGAGGGAAGAGGGAGGGAGGAGGTAGTCTGGTGAGAGGGAAGAGGGAGGGAGGAGGTAGTCTGGTGAGAGGGAAGAGGGAGGGAGGAGGTAGTAGTAGGCTGTTCCTTTATGCCTTGCTCCACATAACAGCAGCTTCACACTCACTTCTCTCTCCGTTTTGTACAGGTGTGTGGGACTGCCTTGCTTGCTGCTTCTTCATAGACACAGCCCACAATGTGATCGATTATTTGCAGGCCATACACAACGTGCTCAAGCCAGGAGGCTACTGGATCAATTTTGGTAAACAACCTGGGTGGGTGGGATGGGTGTGTGTGTGTATGTGTGTGTGTGTGTGTGTGTGTGTGTGTGTGTGTTTGTGTGTGTGTGTATGTGTGTGTGTGTGTGCGCAGCGTGTGTGTGTGTGTGTGTGTATATACATGTATATGTTTGTGCATGTATATGTGTGGGTGTGTATGTATGTGTGTGTTCTTGCCATGCTTAAGTGTTGTCTCTTTTGTGCCTGTGTGGGCATAGCTCATGCATGGATGTTTTAACCACAAACACATTCTGAACATATCACAAAGTCATATTCATGTGCTATTAAAAAATCCACTTGTTCACGAATGGGGATCCACTCACACATAAATACACAAATATGTGTGCATGCCAGCTTGTGTGTAATGGCAGTGTGTGTGCATGCCAGCTTGTGTGTAATGGCAGTGTGTGTGCATGCCAGCTTGTGTGTAATGGCAGTGTGTGTGCATGCCAGCTTGTGTGTGTGTATGTGTGTGTGTGTGTGGTGTGTGTGTGTGTGTGTGTGTGTGCTTCTGCACACATCTTTCATACACAGCAGACACCTTGACATGTACGCCACACATCAGTGCCCACACATCAGTGCCCACACATCATCACATATGGTCACCCACACATCATCGCATATGGTCACCCACATACTTCACAATATACATAACACATGTGAAATCAACACACGTGCACACCCACATCATATATGATACACCTGCATCATAAACGCGTATATGATACACCCACATCATATATGCACACACACACACACACAGGTCCTCTGTTATACCATTTCGCAGGAATGCCAAATGAGTTCTCTATAGAGCCAAGTTGGGACGACATAAGAAGAATAGCAACAGAAGAAATTGGCTTTGAAATACTGGTAGGCACACACACACACACACACACACATGCACACAGACACACACATGCACACACAGACACACACACACGCACACACACACATGCACACACACACACACCACACACACATGCACACAAATACAATGCGCCAAGGATGGGTCTTGGTTGCTCAAGATGTTTGTTGCCAAGCTACTTCCAAAGGTACATCCTTGGGTTGTGGTAATGAGGAGGAAGTTGGGTTCATGTTTCCTAATTTTCTGGCCAATTTTGGGTTTTCTCTGGGAGGATGTTGTGTTGGCATGACTCAGGGAAACTCTGACCTCCATATGTGAGTACTGTTGAATGGGGTAAAACTATTGCAAAGTATGACTATTTATAGATCTGTGGTGACAGACCATGTTCTATTAATAGATACTATAGTGGTTGCAGGCATATGATTTGAGTGTGCGGTGTGGTTATGGTGCCACGTATGTGTGGGTGTGTGGGTATGGTGCACATGTGTGTGTGTGTGGTTATGGTGCCACGTGTGTGGTGTGTGGTTATGGTGCACATGTGTGTGTGTGTGTGGTTATGGTGCACATGTGTGTGTGGTTATGGTGCACATGTGTGTGTGTGTGTGGTTATGGTGCACATGTGTGTGTGGTTATGGTGCACATGTGTGTGTGTGTGTGGTTATGGTGCACATGTATGTGTGTGTGTGTGGTTATGGTGCACATGTGTGTGTGTGTTGTTATGGTGCACATGTGTGTGTGCACATGTGTGTGTGTGGTTATGGTGTACATGTGTGTGTGTGATTATGGTGCACATGTGTGTGTGTGTGGTTATGGTGCACATGTGTGTGTGTGTGGTTATGGTGCACATGTGTGTGGTTATGGTGCACATGTGTGTGTGTGTGTTGTTATGGTGCACATGTGTGTGTTGTGTGTGTGGAACGTGCAGGAAATGGCATTATCTCCTTTACACAGAAGGAGGAAAGGAACAGACCTTCCTACTACATTCAGAACCCACAGTCCATGCTGCAGATGACATACAATTCAGTCTTCATGGTGGCCAGGAAGAAAATGCCAGCTGCTATAGAGCCAGATCAGTCCAGCAGAGTGGAAATCCATAAACATTGACAGCATTACAAACACACACACACACACACACACACACACACACACACACACACACACACACACACACACACACACACACACAATCTGACGAATATAAGATGTGACATCATCAGCGTGTGATACGAAACAGCATCAACAGGATACAGGGCCCCCCCCACACACACACACACACACACACCAGCTAGTAAGCAACAGACATGTGCAGAGACCACAGCCAAACCACCCCCAGACAACACACCAGCGTAACCAGGCAATGCGCAGTCGTTTGAGGCAAACAGAGAGCTTCATGTGTGAGGTGGCAGAATAAATAAACAAATGACATCCTTAGTCAAAGAACACTTATGTCCCAAGTCCCACCCTCTCATAGGGAACCCTACAGATGGGGCAGAGGTGGACACTGTCCTGTGTGTACTGCTCCAGGGCCAGGATGCAGGGGGTGTGGAACACATGGCTGCAGGATAGCATGGTCAGGGCCCTCCCCTGGTGCTCGCTGAACGTTTGGAGAGGGGCAAGGCACACGGCGCAGTCCGTGGTGGCGGCTTTCTCCCGGGCTTTTGTTGTCATGGTAACCCAGTCGACCTCGTGACGCTGTAGCCGCAGGTCCAGAAGTCTGGAAGATGAGGAGGAAGGGGAGGGGGTCGCTGAGTTGAAAAGGGCTGTATGCACACTAAAACCATGCCACATCGAAGGTGATTGTAATCTTGGCACAAACAGCAGCAAATAGATAATTCATGTGTGTGTGTGTGTGTGCAAACAACCACTTTTGCGTAGGAGTTGTGAGTGTACAAACACACACATGCTTCTGTGGGTGTTTGTGTGTGTGTATTATGCATGCATGTATGGATGCAAGGACGTATGGATGGAGGTATGTATAGATATGGGTGCTTGTGGATGTTGGATTTACTTCGACGTTTGTGGGTGATCTGGGATACTTCGTGTGTGTGTGCGTGTGTTTGTGTGTCCACGTGGTGTATGGCAGAATGTTTGATCCTTTTTACCTCGATATATTTCTGGATGCAGCTATGTTCTGGTCAGTCTTATTGATTAGGCTCTGCACCCCTAAGGCCTTGCTCGAGCATGTGCCCACCAGCTGCTCCGTGAGAGCAGACAGTTTCTGCTCAAAGTACTTCTTTCTAAGGGCGGGGTTTCGTGGTGGGACACGCCTCCTATGCTCAGCATACCACTCCCTCACCTTGTAACCCCTCCACACTGCCTGGATCCTGTGCGTGTGTGTGTGTGTGTGTGTGTGTGTGTGTGTGTGTACATTGTGTTGTGTGTGTACATGTGTATGTATGTGTTGTGTGTGCATGGGTGTATGCGAGCGTATGTGCACATGTGTATGTGGGATACGAAGAGTCATGTTGTGAATCCTCCTCGATATAGGAGTAGGTGCAAGCATAGAAACCATGAACTACAGCAAATGAATAATTCCCTGACATATATAGCATATGACATTTATATTACCCAAAACTGACATTTTTGTATCCTTAAACATCCATCCACTTTCTCAAAAGACTTAGTTCACGGATTTTACAATAGCCCACAATAGAAGTAAGATTGCTACATGACTGTGCAATAGTTTATAGATGAGCAGTAGTAGGTTGTTGTTATTTAATTAGGGACCTCATTATGATGATGGATTGATACATGCACGAATGACATGTCCAGGAGCGTACGATCCATTGTACAGGGACAATTTGGCAGCTAAATGCCATTAAATGTTACCAACTACACTTCATCATAATACAGTGTACTTGAGTGCACATTGTGTGTGTGTGTGTGTGTGTGTGTGTGTGCGTGCGTGCGTGTGTGTGCGCGTGCGTGTGTGTGTGCGTGTGTGTGTGTGTGCGCGTGCGTGTGTGTGTGTGTGCGTGTGTGTGTGCGTGTGTGTGTGTGCGTGTGTGTGTGTGTGTGTGTGGTATTTGCCTGACATGGATTGCAAAATGTGTACAAGTGTTCCTTCAAAACGAAAGCAAAGTGACAGAACATATAACCTATTAGTTTCACCACTACGCCACAACAACACACAATAGAGGAGTTGCATTGACGTCACGCGCGCCTTGCATTGTTTAGTTACATCATATGTATGCTGCTATTTATGTATACGGCACGCTATAAATATGTACCACGTGAGCGTATGCCGCCGCCTTCTATCGTTCCCGTCCGGTTATTGTTTATCTCGTACCCACGCAGCGCATATTTATAGTAACATACTTAGTGATGTAAGATGCGCGCGACGTCACATGCAACTCCTCTATACGAAACACCGTAAACAAAAAAGGACACTCCCCCCTCACCTGGCGGCAGCAATCTCCCGCCACTGTCGCGCCCCCTCGTGTATCAGCCTCGTCTGATAGTTTAGTCTTCGACACATTGGGCAGTGCTTCTTGCCCGAGTAACGCTCAAACGACTGCAGACAGGTTTTGTGGAAAACGTGCGAGCAGGAGAGAAGTACTTGTTCCTTCAATCCGTACTCGGTCTGGCAAATAGGGCAAGGCTGGCGCGAATCACCTCTCGCGAGCGAAGCTGACTTGACCGAAGCCCATTCGGCTTCCGAAAGGGGGGGCAAATACGGCGACGTGACTAAGCCCAACCTCTGAGCCAACGTTAGAGCGGGTAGCTTCGCGTCCAATACGACCTCGACCTCGCTCACGGCATTTCGGGAGCGCGTGGCAGCCAATTTGGCCTTTGACTCATAACGCTGTTGAATGCAGGGTGAAGACAGCTGCTGAAGAGTAACTTCAGTGCTGTGAAAAGCTGTTGGTCCTGAGTTGCGCAAGCCTGCTGCTCTGTGCTCAGAAAACGACTGGCTGTGCTCGCCACGGCTGCAACGGGAAACGTCTAAAGTTTGCGCCCGACTCTTCCTCCTCCATTCAGCAACCGGGTCACGAAAACAGACGGTCTTACAAATATGATCCTGAAGAGCCGCGGCAACTAGCGAGGAACTGAGATCATGGGTCTTTTGGTATCGAGTCTAGAAAATAATGTATCTCCATTGCACAAGCTACTACAAACGAATATAACCTAGTTACCTCCCGTCTTCTTGACATACAGCGTACGATATCGCACTTTTTGAAAATATATCCGTAGTTCTCCGTACATGTATGTTAACGTTGTTATGCGTCTAACACGCGTAACAGGATGTTAACCGGAAGTTGCATAGCCTTTCGCATAAAGTTTTGTGTGTTTGTGGCCTTGGCATTGTCACTGCAATTTTGAGATGGAAAGCAACCAGCAACCGCTACTTTGCCGTATGGGCTGCGGCTTCTTTGGGAATGCCGCCACGGAGGGAATGTGTTCAAAATGTTTTCGAGACAACCAAAGACGTAAAGCGCAACAGGGACAACAACAGAAACAGCCGTCACCCATCGCTCCGAACGACAGACTCCCTGTCGCCGAGTGTAAGTTATTTTCCTTCATTGTAGGTCAATGTGACGTACTCTGTGTTGTTCACTAGCGTGTTGTTTTGCGTGTACGTATGTCTGTGTGTGGCGTTATACGCGTGTGCATGTTGTCTGTGTGTAGCGTATACGCGTGTGCGTTTGTGTGTGTGTGTGTGTGTGCGTTTGCGCGTGTGTGTGTGTGTGTGTTTGTGTGTCTGTTTGTGAGGGGGAACGTGAAAGTCTTACGTACTACTTTACACGTTGTAAGTCCGTGACCATTACGTGTACGTCATCGCAGTTTGCGTGTGCCTAGTCATCATTGCGTGTGGCCCGTTGAAATTAGTATGTCTCTGGCCTAAATGATTTCTTTTTTGGGAAAGAGTTTGATGAAATCTAGGGGTTGTGGTTGGGGGGGGGGGGGGGGGGGGGGGGTTCATTGATGGGTCCCTATTGTTGTAACAAGCAATTGTGTCCTCCCAATTTGGCGAACTTCCCTTTTGACAAAGGAATCTATACAACGTTGCGTTGCCCAGTAAACGCTATAACTGCTTGACCGTTGAAGCCACAAAGTCAAAGGGCCTGTCTAAGCTTGCTTTGAGTACAAAGCTGACCACAGAGGTGTTTTTAAGCCTGAACCCAGTATTTTGCTACCGAGAGTGGGTGGTGGGCGTGGTACCATGGGAGGGGAAAGATGGGTATAAGGGAGTAGATGCAAATGAGCAGTGAAGGGAAAAGAAGGTGTTGGGGAGCAATACCACTGCAGCTTAGGTCTAGTGTTTGAGGGGAAGGGGGGGGGGGGGACTTTAGGGATGTGAAACGAAAGATGTGAGCAGTTTCTAAAGTTTCTCTGTATTCCTCTGTATACGTTTTTGTGTTTAGCATGCGTATGCATTCCATGTGTGCGTATGTGTAGTTGTGTATGTGAGAAGTGAGGGGAGGGGAGAGAGGAATTGATACCATGAGCAGCAGAAGTGATTTTGCAGCAGTCTCTCAAAGGGAATGGTGTAACTATGGAAACTGAAACTCCCATCTTTAATCCTGTAATTACTACGCCCATTCTATTTTTGGTCATAAATATACATCTCTGATTGAAGACCACCTTATTGGGTGTATGTGTGTTTTTTTTTATGTGTATATGTGGGCATATGTTGGTTACATGTGTTGTGTCTACAGTCTATAGTCGTGTAACCTGTAATGGCTGTTGTATTGTGTTTGTTAGTACACCTGCTGTGAATATGCTGTTGGCAAATGGCAATGCAATTGCTTAGCTTTATACACACTAGCGTGCACAGATGGTCGTGGATGGCGTGTGCCTGCTTTCCTTGTGTGTTTGTGTGTGAGACAGTGTGTCTGGTGGCTAGCAGACAAGCCACACTATCCGTTGCCAGACGTTTGAGATGTCTGCAGTCTGGATGGTGAGTGTGCAAATTGTGTACATCCTTTGTTTGTGTGTGTGTGCGTGCGTGTGTGTGTGTGTGTGTGTGTGTGTGTGTGTGTGTGTGTTGTGTGTGTGTGTGTTGTGTGTGTGTGTGTTGTGTTTGTGTGTGTGTGTATTGTGTGTGTGTGTGTGTGTGTGTGTGTGTGTGTGTGTGTGTGTGTGTGTGTGTGTGTGTGTGTGTGTGTGTGTGTGTGTGTGTCTATGTGTGTGTTTTGAGTCTGTGTGTCTATGTGTGTGTTTTGGGTCTGTGTGTTTGATTTGTCACTAGAGAAAGGGATTTGGTAACAGCTAGCCACTTGATTTAAGCTTGTTGACCTCATAGCACTTTTTAATAAATCTTTTTGGATGCCAGCTGTCACAACCAGCTACCTCAGCATTTATGGTGTGTGCCTAGTCTGGAGTGTTGACCACATGAGAAGATATAGCCCATGGTAGACCCTTTGAACCTCCACCCAAGCCACTTTGATTGTATGGCCCCCCTCTGAAGTGTGTAGGGGTGGGGGAGGTTTGAGTAGGAGTGTGGACATGTGCAAACAGATACAGTGGTGTGGTGACTCTCCTATCACACCCAGGAGTGTTGTTTATGTGTGGGTTTGGCTGTGCACAGGGTTGGATCCATGACCTGTTTTATTTATTATATGCACAGTTGCGCCCTATGTGTGTTGTGTGTGTGGGTTTGTGTGTGTGTGTGTGTGTGTGTGTGTGTGTGTGTGTGTGTGTGTGTGGGTTTGTGTGTGTATTTTGTGCCTCAGTACACATGCACACACGCACATGTGCACACATGCACACACTTATGGGTCATATTTTTCCTCGCTGCACATGGCTCAGTATTGTTGCTATCTGCTATCCAGGCCCTGATGGTGACGACGAGGCTAGAATACCATCCAAATCATTCTCAGAGCCGATTCCAGAGTCATCATCAGCATCTGATCAGGCAGATGCAAGTCCTGCAAAGAGAACTCGATGTTTTGTGTGTCGGAAAAAAGTTGGGCTGACAGGTAATTGTGTGTGTGTGACTGTATGTACTCATTCAAGCATCCCAAAGCCACTCATCCCAAAATAATAATTATATTTGTTATGTACCCATAGAATGTTATGAATACAATTACTTGTATCAATGTGGTGAAAAGCTTCTCTGTTGGGGGCATTAGTGGTTTAATCACTAGTTCATCATTGTTCATTTTTTTTGGTAGGGTTTGACTGCAGGTGTGGCAACGTCTTCTGTGCTTTGCACAGGTACGCAGACAAGCACAGTTGTTCTTTCGACTACAAAACGGCAGGTAGAGAGGAACTTGAGAGAAAGCACCCCAAGGTGGTCGCTGAAAAGATCAAGAAGTTCTGACAGTTTCGAGTTCCATTCACAGCCATATTTGCTCTTTTGTGGAGTGTATACCAGCTTGTTTCTGTTTGTTCGAGAGTGATTCGCATGTTATGCCCTGTAATCTGTTTTGCACAGTGTTACCGTTGCCGAGGCAACGTACTACTGACACGTGGGAAGGAGTGCGCTAGATAGAACTAAAATAACATGAAGTTACGTGTAAAGGCTGCTGCATTCGGTAAGCGCTCCACCGCTATTGTGGAAGCGGACGAGACATGGTCCATAGAGAAGTTAAAATCTGCTATCTGTTCTGTAGGAATTTCGGGGTGAGCTATGTGTCCATGGTATGATTTTTTAATTGATGATTAGAGAATGCCATACACATATAGCTACGTACAGTGTTAGTAAGTACCCTGATTCCATTGCCTTGGCACACTTTCTCAGGACCTTCGAGCTGTCGTTGAACGGTTCGGTGAAACTGGAAGGCGGGGGGAGTCTTAAAGAGTTTGGCCTTGTAAACGGCGACCTCGTGTTTGTAATAGATTGGGACCAGAAGGAAAGGGAAACTAGCGACAGCAAGAGGGACGAGACCCGTGAACAACCTAGCTGCAACGTGGTTGGAATACGTTGTGTTTCAGAAGTGAACGGAACTAGTCCCACATCTCCAGGCCACCGTTCACCAGAGTCCACTACAGCTGACCAGGGATCAGAGGCAGTAGCCATGGAAACATCACTAGACTGCCATAGAGGAACCCTGTCGGCTGCTCTGTCATCAAGGAACAACTTTGAGAAGCTGCTGAGCAGTGCAGTGGAGTTGATGGAGAAGTCTTGTGAGCCTCTTGACGTGCTGTGTCTGGCTGTGGATGCACTCATGCTGGACTCAGGATTTGTCAGCTGTGAAGTATGTGCTGTGGGAGGCAGGGGGAGGGATGGACAGGGAGAAGGTGGGCATAGAGTAGGTGGAGGGAAGGTATGGGTGAGGAAATGTAAGTGGCCAAAGGGACAGAGGATGAGGATAAAAATTTGTAGCCTGCTCCGAAAGTTGGGTGTGCGGCTTAACATCAGGGTTTAGTGAGCTGTACGGAATGAGTATAATCTTTGGTTTGTCGCAGATGTGTATTTATATCTATTAGTGCAGGACATAGCGTTGGTGCTGTTTGAGGTCTGGCACACGCTAGGTAATATCGCTAGCCAAATCCAACACTATCCCATATTTTGCCCGTAATCTTATAGATTACAGACAAAATATGTGAGCAATATTGCCTAATGTGTGTGCCTGGTCTAAGACAAAGTGTCAGTGAGTATCTTCATTTGTTTGGGTTGGTATAACAGGCAGGGATTTGGCTTGCTGCCCTCCTCCCTTGTATGGCGTATATTGATAACTTGGTCATGTGATTCTGAGGGCATCTGTACTCCCTGATAACTTGGTCATGTGATTCTGAGGGCATAGGTACTCCCTGATAACTTGGTCATGTGATTCTGAGGGCATCAGTACCCCCTGATAACTTGGTCATGTGATTCTGAGGGCATCGGTACTCCCTGATAACTTGGTCATGTGATTCTGAGGGCATCGGTACTCCCTGATAACTTGGTCATGTGATTCTGAGGGCATCAGTACTCCCTGATAACTTGGTCATGTGATTCTGAGGGCATCAGTACTCCCTGATAACTTGGTCATGTGATTCTGAGGGCATCGGTACTCCCTGATAACTTGGTCATGTGATTCTGAGGGCGTCGGTACTCCCTGATAACTTGGTCATGTGATTCTGAGGGCATCGGTACTCCCTGATAACTAGGTCATGTGATTCTGAGGGCATCAGTACTCCCTGATAACTAGGTCATGTGATTCTGAGGGCATCGGTACTCCCTGATAACTTGGTCATGTGATTCTGAGGGCATCGGTACTCCCTGATAACTTGGTCATGTGATTCTGAGGGCATCGGTACTCCCTGATAACTTGGTCATGTGATTCTGAGGGCGTCGGTACTCCCTGATAACTTGGTCACATACTGTAACTCTGGAAGCTGTTAGGTGCTTAATGAGGTGAGGATTTATTCAGTGGTGGTGGCCAGCAGCTAGGGGGGGCAAGGGTGACTCATGGTGCACAAAAGGGTAACACAAGTCATGCATGAACAAGGTTAAAGGTGGCCTTGCAAAGCAGGTTGTCTGAGCCTGGGATAAAGGACACCATGTGATCAGTAGCATATGTAATGAGGTCACTACCTCTGAACCAAAAAAGCATTTGTCAGGGCATCATCATCAATGAGCATCAATTAATATGAATATAACATCAGTTCTGAAGATACTATATACCTCTGCTGTTTGTTTTCTTTCCTTGTCCTCCTTTCTCCCCCCAAAAATAATAAACACAAAAATGGTATCTTCAGAATCAGAAGGACAGTGGCTTACTAGGCTACTGGTGCTCTATAGTGGCTTACTAGGCTACTGGTGCTCTATAGTGGCTTACTAGACTACTGGTACTCTATAGTGGCTTACTAGGCTACTGGTGCTCTACAGTGGCTTACTAGGCTACTGGTGCTCTATAGTGGCTTACTAGGCTACTGGTGCTCTATAGTGGCTTACTAGGCTACTGGTGCTCTATAGTGGCTTACTAGGCTCCTGGTGCTCTATAGTGGCTTACTAGGCTACTGGTGCTCTATAGTGGCTTACTAGGCTACTGGTGCTCTATAGTGGCTTACTAGGCTACTGGTGCTCTATAGTGGCTTACTAGGCTCCTGGTGCTCTATAGTGGCTTACTAGGCTACTGGTGCTCTATGGTGGCTTACTAGGCTACTGGTGCTCTATAGTGGCTTACTAGGCTCCTGGTGCTCTATAGTGGCTTACTAGGCTACTGGTGCTCTATAGTGGCTTACTAGGCTACTGGTGCTCTATAGTGGCTTACTAGGCTACTGGTGCTCTATAGTGGCTTACTAGCTACTGGTGCTCTATAGTGGCTTACTAGGCTACTGGTGCTCTATAGTGGCTTACTAGGCTACTGGTGCTCTATAGTGGCTTACTAGGCTACTGGGGCTCTATAGTGGCTTACTAGGCTACTGGTGCTCTATAGTGGCTTACTAGGCTCCTGGTGCTCTATAGTGGCTTACTAGGCTACTGGTGCTCTATAGTGGCTTACTAGGCTACTGGTGCTCTATAGTGGCTTACTAGGCTACTGGTGCTCTATAGTGGCTTACTAGGCTACTGGTGCTCTATAGTGGCTTACTAGGCTCCTGGTGCTCTATAGTGGCTTACTAGGCTCCTGGTGCTCTATAGTGGCTTACTAGGCTACTGGTGCTCTATAATACTTCAAGATCACCACATCTGGCTAGATGGAAGATGTGCATGACCTTCAACTCTCAGAAACTTAAGGCGTTTCTGGCACTGGCAACCACACAACCCACATTGGGGGTGAGTATGCACTGTTGATCTGTATTAATTAATTAAATTCATAGACCACAATGTGGATCGATCCTGTTTGTCATTGCTAGTGGGAAACACCTTTAGGGTCATATCTAGACTAGTTGTCATTCAACAGATAGACTAATTATTCAGAGAGCACTAAAACCCAGGATAAGAAACACAAGTGTGCACTGACAAGCCACAGGGTCAAAGGGAATTCAGCTTTTATCCCTGCCTGCTCTATTCTACTTGCCCTGCCAGTGGTGGACTCACCCAAAGAGCAATACTTTATGCATCAATGTCTGGAAGGGGGAGTGGGGAAGACCTGCTGGGGAAGTGGTTCCTTCCCCCCCCCCCCCCTTTTTTGAACACTTCTTTTATCTAATCATGTCAGGTGAGAATATATCCAGCTTGCTTTGTAGTGGTCATCTTGTAATCACTTGTATTGCAAACACAGTGTGGTGTGCTATGACATCCCACTTCACCTGTAATTAATTCTCAAAGGAATCTCTGTGGTGTGAACCAATGCTCAATGCTCTGTATTCCTGTTGACATTGCAGGGAAGAAAATATCTAATTGTGCAACAAAGTGGTACATTGCAGTCTGTACCCTACCCCATCTGAACGAATCAAGCCAAGCATTCAAGATAAATTGTGCGAATCGTTTACTTTACTCCACCCACCCCACCCTTCTCCCAGGATTGGTCATTGAAAAGAATGCATTGCAAGTGCAACAAAAGACGATGTGCAAAATATCATAATTGGATAATTATGCCTGGCCCTTTGAAACTACAATGTGATACAATCAACATACTCTGTTGTGGTCATGTTTGTCACATTAGCATGTTTCATATACCTTGTTAAATGTACATTCCTACCTCCATAGAATGACAACATTTGTTGCTTCCTGCATTTTGGAATGAGGTTGTATGGAGGTTGTCAGTTCGGGTGTGGGCTTTTGTGCACACGGCAGAGGATATAAGTGCATGGCTATGTGGTAATGCTTCTCATGGGGTAGTTATTGCTAGTACATAACTGGCTATTGCACAGGTACATAACTGTGATCTCATCAACCTTTAGGAGGCCACAAAGAGCTTATCGTCTTGCCCTGGCTACTGGAGGCACTCACCTCATGGCTTGCACAGGTTCAAGTACAAGAGTGTCCTTGGTGACATGGTCCGGTGCTATGTGGTCTGTGTGAAGATGGCGTCTGTGCTCAGTGTTCATGGTACTGCCACCTGCTCCTGTTTGTGATAAGCCATCATGGTAGTGTCATCCACCTATGTCTGTGATAAGCCATGGTACTGTCATCCACCTAGATGTCTATGATAAGCCATCATGGTACTGTCATCCACCTATGTCTGTGATAAGCCATCGTGGTACTGTCATTCACCTATGTCTGTGATAAGCCATCATGATACTGTCATCCACCTATGTCTGTGATAAGCCATCATGGTTCTGTCATCCACCTATGTCTGTGATAAGCCATCATGGTTCTGTCATCCACCTATGTCTGTGATAAGCCATCATGGTACTGTCATCTACCTATGTCTGTGATAAGCCATCATGGTAGTGTCGTAGATGTCTTTGATAAGCCATCATGGTACTGTCATCCACCTATGTCTGTGATAAGCCATCATGGTTCTGTCATCCACCTATGTCTGTGATAAGCCATCATGGTACTGTCATCTACCTATGTCTGTGATAAGCCATCATGGTTCTGTCATCTACCTATGTCTGTGATAAGCCATCATGGTACTGTCATCCACCTATGTCTGTGATAAGCCATCATGGTTCTGTCATCCACCTATGTCTGTGATAAGCCATCATGATACTGTCATCCACCTATGTCTGTGATAAGCCATCATGGTACTGTCATCTACCTATGTCTGTGATAAGCCATCATGGTACTGTCATCCACCTATGTCTGTGATAAGCCATCATGGTACTGTCATCTACCTATGTCTATGATAAGCCATCATGGTACTGTCATCCACCTATGTCTGTGATAAGCCATCATGGTACTGTCATCCACCTATGTCTGTGATAAGCCATCATGGTACTGTCATCTACCTATGTCTGTGATAAGCCATCATGGTACTGTCATCCACCTATGTCTGTGATAAGCCATCATGGTACTGTCATCTACCTATGTCTATGATAAGCCATCATGGTACTGTCATCCACCTATGTCTGTGATAAGCCATCATGGTACTGTCATCCACCTATGTCTGTGATAAGCCATCATGGTACTGTCATCCACCTATGTCTGTGATAAGCCATCATGGTACTGTCATCCACCTATGTCTGTGATAAGCCATCATGGTACTGTCATCTAACTATGTCTGTGATAAGCCATCATGGTAGTCATCCACCTATGTCTGTGATAAGCCATCATGGTAGTGTCATCCACCTATGTCAGTGATAAGCCATCATGGTACTGTCATCTACCTATGTCTGTGATAAGCCATCATGGTTCTGTCATCCACCTATGTCTGTGATAAGCCATCATGGTACTGTCATCCACCTATGTCTGCGATTACATGTATAACCATCATGGTACTCATGTATGTCCCATACTGCTGTCTAGCGAGCTAGCTACAGTTGTATGTGTATGTTTGCACTTTTAGTGATTCATATATGCTACAAATGTGCATTCTACAACCCTTGAATATGTTGCGTCATGTGATGGCGTGTGTCACATGATGGAGATGGGCATGTGTCACATGATGGAGGTAGACCTGTGTCACATGATGGAGGTGGGCATGTGTCACATGATGGAGGTGGGCATGTGTCACATGATGGAGGTGGGCATGTGTCACATGATGGAGGTGGGCATGTGTCACATGATGGAGGTGGGCATGTGTCACATGATGGAGGTGGGCATGTGTCACATGATGGAGGTGGGCATGTGTCACATGATGGACCACTTGATGCCAATTGTTACCATTCGCCACCTGATGTGGGGGGTATGTGTCACCTGATGTGGGGGGTATGTGCCACCTGATGTGGGGGGTATGTGCCACCTGATGTGGGGGGTATGTGCCACCTGATGTGGGGGGTATGTGCCACCTGATGTGGGGGGTATGTGCCACCTGATGTGGGGGGTATGTGCCACCTGATGTGGGGGTATGTGCCACCTGATGTGGGGGTATGTGCCACCTGATGTGGGGGGTATGTGCCACCTGATGTGGGGGTATGTGCCACCTGATGTGGGGGTATGTGCCACCTGATGTGGGGGTATGTGCCACCTGATGTGGGGGTATGTGCCACCTGATGTGGGGGGTATGTGCCACCTGATGTGGGGGGTATGTGCCACCTGATGTGGGGGGTATGTGCCACCTGATGTGGGGGTATGTGCCACCTGATGTGGGGGGTATGTGCCACCTGATGTGGGGGTATGTGCCACCTGATGTGGGGGTATGTGCCACCTGATGTGGGGGGTATGTGCCACCTGATGTGGGGGTATGTGCCACCTGATGTGGGGGGTATGTGCCACCTGATGTGGGGGGTATGTGCCACCTGATGTGGGGGTATGTGCCACCTGATGTGGGGGGTATGTGCCACATGGTATATGTATGTTATATGTAGGGACTGTTGAAGTGTTTCAGTTTATGTACATGAAGGTACACAGTGGTATAATTGAATGCACATTTGAATACATTGTGTGCCTGTATGTGTGCCTGTGTGTGTATGTGTTCAAATGATTGTATGAGGAGTATCCAGTATGCTATTGGTGTTTATACTACTCTCGTACCATTGCTTTCTGTCACAACAGCGTCAGTTTCTGTGGAAGCCAGCAGGGAATTCCCCTGCAGTCTCCAGCTACCTCTGTCTGCCTATGTGTGTCCGGGTTCAGGTATGGTTTGGAGATGCCACAGCCACATCAATGCCATGCATGTGGGCTGCCTTTGCCCTTACATGACATTGCACACACCATCCAAGTGTTGCGTACCTATAGCACACCCTGAAACACAATGCATACCACACCCAAGTCTGTGTACACCATCCAGTGACCATACTTAATCCTTAGCATACCTAAGGTCATAGCTATACATTTTGTTCTCTCTGTAGCATAAAACATATTAGGTTTTGTATGACAGATTTCATAATCACTTGGTGTCGATTTGTAAAAAAAAAAAAACATCTAGTCAGTGTAACCGAGGATATACATGTGCTATGGCTCTATGCTGTTGGATGCTGTCTAGCAAATTGAAATGATTCCCGCAATGACTGGGGAATGTATTACTTTTGTTGGGGTGTGAAAAATGATTTGTAAATCGAAGGTTGCAGTCCAACAGCCCCAAATGCCAAGAGTTAGGGTCCCCTTGGTGGTAGAGCCACATGGCAACCGGGGGAAGTGTGGCTCAGGACACATTCTCTAGGCTTGCATCCCACCTTGCCGTCAGCCAGTCCAGACCAAAGGCATCAGTGGTGGTAGAAATGTATGGCAGGCTTAACCTCAATTTGGTTAGGTCAATTTCCAGGGCCTTGTTGACAAGACAACTCCATCCATCATGTCTAAATAGCTCCATTTAGAGATAGTAGCTCCATGTAGGGATAGTAGCTCCATGTAGGGATAGTAGCTCCATGTAGGGATAGTAGCTCCATGTAGGGATAGTAGCACCATGTAGGGATAGTAGCTCCATGTAGGGATAGTAGCTCCATGTAGGGATAGTAGCTCCATGTAGGGATAGTAGCTCCATGTAGGGATAGTAGCACCATGTAGGGATAGTAGCTCCATGTAGGGATAGTAGCTCCATGTAGGGATAGTAGCACCATGTAGGGATAGTAGCTCCATGTAGGGATAGTAGCACCATGTAGGGATAGTAGCTCCATGTAGGGATAGTAGCTCCATGTAGAGATAGTAGCACCATGTAGGGATAGTAGCTCCATGTAGGGATAGTAGCTCCATGTAGGGATAGTAGCTCCATGTAGGGATAGTAGCACCATGTAGGGATAGTAGCTCCATGTAGGGATAGTAGCTCCATGTAGGGATAGTAGCTCCATGTAGGGATAGTAGCTCCATGTAGGGATAGTAGCACCATGTAGGGATAGTAGCTCCATGTAGGGATAGTAGCTCCATGTAGGGATAGTAGCTCCATGTAGGGATAGTAGCTCCATGTAGGGATAGTAGCACCATGTAGGGATAGTAGCTCCATGTAGGGATAGTAGCTCCATGTAGAGATAGTAGCACCATGTAGGGATAGTAGCTCCATGTAGGGATAGTAGCTCCATGTAGGGATAGTAGCTCCATGTAGGGATAGTAGCACCATGTAGGGATAGTAGCTCCATGTAGGGATAGTAGCTCCATGTAGGGATAGTAGCTCCATGTAGGGATAGTAGCTAGGGATAGTAGCTCCATGTAGGGATAGTAGCTCCATGTAGGGATAGTAGCTCCATGTAGGGATAGTAGCTCCATGTAGGGATAGTAGCTCCATGTAGGGATAGTAGCTCCATGTAGGGATAGTAGCTCCATGTAGGGATGTAGCTCATGTAGGGATAGTAGCTCCATGTAGGGATAGTAGCACCATGTAGGGATAGTAGCACCATGTAGGGATAGTAGCTCCATGTAGGGATAGTAGCTCCATGTAGAGATAGTAGCTCCATGTAGGGATAGTAGCACCATGTAGGGATAGTAGCACCATGTAGGGATAGTAGCTCCATGTAGGGATAGTAGCTCCATGTAGAGATAGTAGCACCATGTAGGGATAGTAGCTCCATGTAGGGATAGTAGCACCATGTAGGGATAGTAGCTCCATGTAGGGATAGTAGCTGCATTTCTGTTGGAATACAGAACTGGAGGGACTATGGCAGCAGCTCTGGTACACGGACACTAACACATCTGACAGACAACCTCACATCAAATGAGGATCTTCTAAAAAGCCTAAACAGCTCACACCTATCAATTTTCATTCTTAATAATAATGGTAATATTGAATTTGTACGTGCACAGAAAAGGGTTTAAGGTGTTAAGAAGATCCTTATTTGAGTGTGAGGTTGTCTGTCAGATGCTCTGTGGTGTTAACTGTTAATAAAGTGTGCAGGTGTGTGTCCGCGTACCAGAGTCCCTCCAGTTCTGTTGTCACAGCTATCGCGCACATTTTGAGTAGTGATTTGAGGCAATGTAGAGTGCAGATTATTTAAGGTGGTTAGTGGTGCAGATTATTTAGGGTGGTTAGTGGTGCAGATTATTTAGGGCAGTTAGTATTATTTAGGGTGGTTAGTAGTGCAGATTATTTAGGGTGGTTAGTAGTGGCAAGTTGGACTACCTTTAATGTGCTGTTTTGCCACCTGATCACCGTATGCTCATAAACTGTATGCAATCTCGTGTCTTATACTTTCTGCCTAAATACAGTCACTCTTCACAATGCCAAAACCCTTGTCAGAACAGTCAAGGACCAGCTGACACACACACTGGTTGCGCACATCAGGAAAGGTGTGTGTGTGTGTGTGTGTGTGTGTGTGTGTGTGTGTGTGTGTGTGTGTGTGTGTGTGTGTGTGTGTGTGTGTGTGTGTGTGTGTGTGTGTGTGTGTGTGTGTGTGTGTGTGTGTGTGTGTGTGTGTGTGTGTGTGTGTGTGTGTGTGTGTGTGTGTGTGTGTGTGTATATGTGTGTGTTTGTGGTTTTGTATGTATGTGTGTATGTGTCTGTGTGCACCCACATGTTTGTAAAACACCTCTGGTTTAATGTGTATATGTTTGTTTTGTGTAGATGTGTTTCTGTAGTGGGCATCTGCATTGCATTGTAATTACAGCTGTGCATACACAATGTATGAACACATACACAAATGTGCACACAAAAGACATGCTGTAATGCGTGTATCGCTGAATGCAAATGCACTATCACTCCCACAACCATTCACTCCATGTAGAACTGGGTCTACCTGAAGTGGGAACATTCATGTCCTTACCTGTGGATGCAAAGGTAGGTTGCTAGCACTCCACGAATAATGTTTTGATCCCCTCCCCTTCCCCTCTCCTCCTTCCCCTTCCCTCTCCTCCTTCCCCTTCCCTCTCCTCCCTCCCCTTCCTCTCCTCCCTCCCCTTCCTCTCCTCCCTCCCCTTTCCCTCTCCTCCTTCCCCTCTCCTCCTCCCTCCCTTCCTCTCCTCCTCCCTTTCCCTCTCCTCCTCCCCTTCCCCTCTCCTCCATCCCCTTCCCCTCTCCTCCCCTTCCCCTTCCCCTCTCCTCCCCTTCCCCTCTCCTCCCCTTCCCCTCTCCTCCCCTTCCCCTCTCCTCCCCTTCCCCTCTCCTCCCCTTCCCCTCTCCTCCCCTTCCCCTCTTCCTCCCCTTCCCCTCTCCTCCCCTTCCCCTCTCCTCCCCTTCCCCTCTCCTCCCCTTCCCCTCTCCTCCCCTTCCCCTCTCCTCCCCTTCCCCTCTCCTCCCCTTCCCTCTCCTCCCTTCCCCTCCCTCCCCTTCCCCTCTCCTCCCCTTCCCCTCTCCTCCCCTTCCCCTCTCCTCCTCCTCCCCTTCCCCTCTCCTCCCCTTCCCCTCTCCTCCCCTTCCCCTCTCCTCCCCTTCCCTCTCCTCCCTCTCCTCCCCCCTCCCCTTCCCCTCATCCTCCCCTTCCCCTCTCCTCCCCTTCCCCTCTCCTCCCCTTCCCCTCTCCTCCCCTTCCCCTCTTCCTCCCCTTCCCCTCTCCTCCCCTTCCCCTCTCCTCCCCTTCCCCTCGTCCTCCCCTTCCCCTCTCCTCCCCTTCCCTCTCCTCCTCTCCCCTTCCCTCTCCTCCCCTCCCCTCTCCTCCCCTTCCCCTCTCCTCCCTCCCCTTCCTCCTCCCCTTCCTCTCCTCCCCTTCCCTCTCCTCCCTCCCCTTCCCTCTCCTCCCTCCCTTCCCCCTTCCCTCTCCTCCCTCCCCTTCCCCTCTCCTCCCTCCCCTTTCCCTCTCCCTCCTCCCCTCCTTACCCCTCCCTTCCCGCTCCCCTTCCCTCTCCTTCCCCTCTCCTTCCCCTCTCCTCCCTCCCCTTCCTCTTCTCCCTCTTCTCCTGTCCATTAAATTCATACCCTGGTCCTTCTTGTCTTCTGCTGAAGCTGTATCTGATGAGATTTATGGACACCGCTTCAGTGCTGGCATTGGGAGCTGTCTGTAAAGAAATGCACCTGCTTGCAAACGACGAGTTTGTGTGGAAGCACTTATTCCTGAGACAGTTCGGACATCAACAAATGTTTGGTAGGATTTTCCCCTTGAACACTTGAGGCATCGCGTTTTGTCTGCACATGTAACCACGGCACGCGTTCCATCTCTGAGCGAGATTATTCTGGCACAATGCAGTGATCTAAGTCATGTGGTCCTTATGCTGCCACTTGTATTTCACAACTGATGTAGCTACACTGTGGCTAGGTGCCGTTGTAATGACTGTACTATGGCTGGTGCATTTTGCTATGGCAATCATCAGTTGGTGGTGCCTTCTTATCCATCTTCTCAAATTCCTTTTCTCTCCTCACCTTTCCATTGTCTCATCCCTCACTCCAACCCCACCCCACCCATTTCCATGTAACTGGCACCTTCCTGGATTTCCTCCTTCACTCTACTCACTTCCTCCTTCACTACAGGTTCGTACAATGAGCAGCTTTCATGGAAAGAGGTAATTCTACTGTGTGGAGCGTTATGTGGTCTAGCATAACTCCATTATCACTGGCCATTGTGTGGAGTGTTATGTGGTCTAGCATAACTCCATTATCACTGGCCATTAGTTTGAATTAAACGTAAATTACTTAGTAACCTATAAACTGTAGATGTGAACATGCTACTGCATGTACAAATTGAATGTACACTAGTCGAGGTGGTATAAACGTAAGTACATATCGAAACAGTAACCACAAGCTTTGCTTCAAGTGTTACTGCTTTTTGAAATGTTGACAAACACATCTGGAATGGTTGCTAAATCATAACGTCCCATTGTTATTGACATGCTGTAATTTACAAGAGCTAGTGTTTTTGTTTCTATCTATGTATGGTGTTTCTATCTATGCATGGTGTTTCTATCTATGTATGGTGTTTCTATCTATGCATGGTGTTTCTATCTATGTATGGTGTTTCTATCTATGCATGGTGTTTCTATCTATGTATGGTGTTTCTATCTATGTATGGTGTTTCTATCTATGTATGGTGTTTCTATCTATGCATGGTGTTTCTATCTATGTATGGTGTTTCTATCTATGCATGGTGTTTCTATCTATGTATGGTGTTTCTATCTATGTATGGTGTTTCTATCTATGTATGGTGTTTCTATCTATGTATGGTGTTTCTATCTATGCATGGTGTTTCTATCTATGCATGGTGTTTCTATCTATGTATGGTGTTTCTATCTATGTTTGGTGTTTCTATCTATGCATGGTGTTTCTATCTATGCATGGTGTTTCTATCTATGTATGGTGTTTCTATCTATGTATGGTGTTTCTATCTATGTATGGTGTTTCTATCTATGCATGGTGTTTCTATCTATGCATGGTGTTTCTATCTATGTATGGTGTTTCTATCTATGTATGGTGTTTCTATCTATGCATGGTGTTTCTATCTATGTATGGTGTTTCTATCTATGTATGGTGTTTCTATCTATGCATGGTGTTTCTATCTATGCATGGTGTTTCTATCTATGTATGGTGTTTCTATCTATGTATGGTGTTTCTATCTATGTATGGTGTTTCTATCTATGCATGGTGTTTCTAGGACACCACAATTAAGGTTTCAGCTGAGATAGTTTTATGTCTGATTGGCTAACCCAAGCCTGGTCAGAGAGCTTATAACTAGTTATTAAATTAGTCATGCATAGCTGATTATAGTAAGTTATTTAACCATGCACAGCTAACAGAGTGCATCGCTAATACAAGATAAAAGTGATGTGTGTGTGCATGGTATATGGGTGTGTACCTGTGTGTGGGCGTGTGTGGACATACAGTATACATGTATATACGTATAGAATATGTGTGCGTGTGTTGAGGGTGCGCCGCCACACTTGTATGTCCACCATACAGCTATATGCAGCCCAGTACCTCCGATCCAAGGAGAAGGACAGAGTGAGGGCACAGTACTACTCACCACCGCCACCACATCACATGTCTCCACCATTTCCTCCTAACCTGCCAGATTTTCCCGGCATGATAGGTACAGATACAGGTGTATTCTGGGCATTGGTGTAGTATGTACATATGGGTGTGTTCTAAAGCACAGGCATTGGTGTAGTGTGTTCTAAAGCACAGGCTATGTGTAGTGTGTTCTAAAGCACAGACCTTGTGTAGTGTGTTCTAAAGCACAGGCCTTGTGTAGTGTGTTCTAAAGCACAGGCCTTGTGTAGTGTGTTCTAAAGCACAGGCATTGGTGTAGTGTGTAGATTCGCATTATAGGCTGTTTCAGTTTGATATGTGTATGTATGTCACCTGTGTGTTTGCATTCCATGTGTGGATCATGTATGTGGATTAGATCACGCATATTGTATATCATGGCTGTCCTGTGTACACCCGTGCATGCATCCCGCCACAGGTGGAAGCTATGATCTGGTGCCCAGTCTCTTCAGACCTCCCGTCCCCCTTGCACCCTACGGCTCAATTCCACACCACCCACTCATTGGCGACCCATCAAGGTGACTGCTGAGACTGGAGTGTAGATGGAGAGAAGCACGTATTCTGGGCTGAGCATCTTAAATGTGGAGAGGCATGGAGTGGTTAGTGGGAATGGAGGGGTGGGAGAGGGAGTGGTTAGTGGGAATGGAGGGGTGGCAGAGGGAGTGGTTAGAGTGTGAGAGGAAGGTTGGATTTTGGGTGAATTTTCACAACAGGAAGGCTGTGAACTGGACCACGTGGGAATTTCAGTGTGCTGTGGGAAGGTAACAAGTTGTTTTGAAAACACGTGATAATGTATGCCACTGTTTGCATCCATTTCTATTCACGCCAGCGCATACAGGATTGGCCCACAGTTTCCTGGTACAAGGTCCAGCTCATCCCCCTACCCTTCCATCTTTGTTCGACCACGCAGGCCTTCTGGAGGAATGAGATTCTGAACTTCTTCAATATCACCACTTGTGTTCCAGTGATCATTGTCACCATCCCACCCCCACCTCTTCTAATGGTCACTATGTCACCATCCCACCCCCACCTCTTCTAATGGTCACTATGTCACCATCCCACCCCCACCTCTTCTAATGGTCACTATGTCACCATCCCACCCCCACCTCTTCTAATGGTCACTATGTCACCACCCCCATCTGTTCCACCAATCATTTTCATTCCCCCCCCCCCCCCCCCCCCCACAGTCCACTGCTGATTTCTGTACCCAATGTTGTGCCACTTGCTACCATCCAGAGTGCTAAGTACACGTAGTGCTGATGCATTTGTGTTTGTGTTCAAAATGCCACATATTTGCATGTGTGTTTAAAATGACACTAATTTCACGGGAAGGACTCAACACTACAGTAGTCATTCTTTCACTTATTTAGTTGTTTACTATAAAAGTTTGAATAAACCTGTTTAGATTGTACAATATCGCAAGCACACACCACCACCTAACTGCAAACACCATGCACCATCACCAAGTAAGGTAGGAGAGGCAACACCTCATCTTCATATACACAACTTTAACGTCAACACTACCAACTGAAAATTCTCATCCCTTTGCTCTGAGTGTCCAGGTGAGCTGGCTTTGCAGCAGCTAACTGGACTTCTGCCTTCTCCAGAACCTCCTCACCTCATCATGCCCTCCAGAGGTGACAACCATCAGACGCTTTGCAGTGTTACTCCATAGGAGCACTCCCAGGTCCTGCAGTCACACGATCAGCATGTGACATCACATGACACCCTGGGGTCAGCTTACCTTGGCATATGTCTCAACTGTTTCAAAGTCCCTCGCAGAATAGAAGTCAGAATATAAGACCCCTGAGAACAGAACAAAGTAATTCACCACCTGCACCTTTCAAACACATCCCAACAGTGAGGTACCCAAACACATGCAAGACCTTGGCATCACACTTATTGGCTCAACTCAGCATGCGTGCAGACTCATACTATTGTAATATACCTGCTATTCCTTCACGCTACACATAACGGTTTTAATTTACTATGTATTATTGCATATATACATGTATTATTAAGACAAAGTTACAAAGTACCACCTCTTACAGACAAGTACCACCTCTTACAGCTTTCCACATCACTCCCTCTTTCACATCACTTCTCCCCACATCACTCCTCCCACACTACTCACATCCCTCCTCCCACACATCACTCCTTTCTCACATCCCTCCTCCCACACATCACTCCTTTCTCACATCCCTCCTCCCACACATCACTCCTTTCTCACATCCCTCCTCCACACATCCCTCCTCCCACGCATCACTCCTCCACACATCCCTCCACACATCACTCCTCCACACATCCCTCCTCCACACATCCCTCCTCCACACATCCCTCCTCCACACATCCCTCCTCCACACATCCCTCCTCCCACACATCACTCCTCTCCCACATCACACATCCCATATCACACCTTCCACATATCTCTCCTCCCACACATCCCTCACCCTCGCCAAACTCGAGCCGATCCCTTTCCTTCTCCCACAGTCGTATCTGGTCACTAACAGTCGGTGGGATCAGAGGTTTCTGCGAAGAGGAAAGAGAAGAAGCACCTTTTAGTAGTGCACATCAATACCATTACAATTCACAGGGTTACTACCATCCTGAACCCCCCTTGCCCCGTGTTAGTAAACACCTGTGTGAGGGCACTGTGAGCATTGTTACCTTATGGTGGGCATCAATTAAAATGATTGCATGCATAAAGGGGGATGGGGTGGGGGTGGGAGGTATGTCTAGCAGGATCATGTGTGCAACTGTGTGGTAGTACAAAACCACCCATG
Source organism: Ephydatia muelleri (assembly GCA_013339895.1). Taxonomy (NCBI): domain Eukaryota; kingdom Metazoa; phylum Porifera; class Demospongiae; order Spongillida; family Spongillidae; genus Ephydatia; species Ephydatia muelleri. The sequence goes on from JABACO010000010.1 coordinate 1,203,269, forward strand.
AAGATGGGACTCACATTTTTCTTCATTTGAGGGTGAGCATGAATTCTCAGGAAGGAAAGAATCTGAAAAGACAAAAAAAACCCTGCTCTAAGGACAAACAAACAATGCACATTTTGTCAAACAGCAAAACAAGCAACAAGTGGTTTTCTACTGCACCACAAATGTGGGCAACACGAAGAAGCTTTACTTGTTCAGCAGTCAGCCCGTTCATAAGAGCCTAGTGTGTGTATTGTGTATGTACGTGTGTACATGTGTGTGTGTGTGTTTGTGTGTTGTGTGTGTATGTGTTTGTGTAATGCATGTGTGTGTGGCACGGGGAAAGAGGAGGGAAATGAAAGCACAGTTCAAAAGGTGGGAGTGCAGAGCAACAAGGATCCATGTCCCCATCACCACTTAGCCCGGCTTCCTAGGCCTCACCTGATGGATACTTTCTCTGGTGATGATCCCTACCACCATATTGGGGAATCTATGTCACACACACAAGACTGATTTTTGAAAACTCAGAAATGGTAGAATTATTTAACCTGTATTGAAGCTGGCAGAACAAAGCCAGAGTGGCAATCTGTAACTGTGAATCTGAGAAGGGGTGGAAGAGAGAATGTCAGTGCAGTGAGGAGAAGAACAAAAGCATGATAAATGCATCGTAAAGCCCAAATGCAACTGTACACATGTATTTCCTTATGGCAGAATCACACCACATCAAGCAAGTTGCACATCTACACATAAATCCCACAGGTGTGTGCATGTGTGTGTATATGTGGTGTGTGTGTGTGTATGCATGTATGTGTGTGGTGGGTACATGTAGTGGTGGTGGTGTGTATGTGTGTGGTGTGTATGTGTGTGGTGTGTATGCGTGTGGTGTGTATGTGTGTGGTGTGTATGTGTGTGGTGTGTATGTGAGTGGTGTGTATGTGTGTGGTGTGCGTGTGTGCGTGTGTGTGTGTGCATGTGCGTGTGTGTGTGTGTGTGTGTGTGTGTGTGTGTGACTAAAGAGCAAACCACGATGCATCGCATTTGCCAACAGTGGGTGTCGTAACAAAAATAAACTGCAACAACAGCACAATAAGAATTGAAAACACACACACTGTTTTTACAACTGGTGGCATGCAGCAGTTTAAACACACACGCCTGAATGGACCTTAACAAACATTGTAAGTAGTGTAGACCGTGATGGTTAAATCCAAAACACACAATTCTGGGCAAATTAGAGTAAGCACTTCATCTAGCTGATTAAATATCTTTGTAGTCTTGACAATGTATCCATGTCAATTGCCAACATGTTGAAAGCGACATGTAATTTCTTATATACACACAACAATAAATGCACACATGCACACACATGTATGCAGATAACAGCCAAAAGCCTGGCTTTGCTTCCTGTGTGTGGGTGATAGTGCTATGAAATGGATGCCATCTTCCTGCTCAGAAGACCATCAAGCACCCAACACTACTGCCAGCTCCATACTGTCCCCTGTACTCATTGTAGTAGATCAGTTATAGCAGAGAGATCATATGTATAGGACCCTAAATACTCGTATTGTACATAACACCTTTCTATACTGAAATGGAGCCAACCCATGCGTAAAACGCGTAATTACATGCTCGCAATAAAGCAAAAACGAGCTACTCCTTTCTCTTGCGCCCCGCCCACATTCACCTGTGTAGGCGACAACTCGATAGTTTGTCTCTAGGATGATGTAACCAGGTTTGCCGCTGGAGTCTTCATTCCCCCGCCCGCCTATGAATAGAGAAATAAATTAAGGGATTTACTACGTGCATGTATTGCATTTTGTGCATCACCACACTTGTCTGCACCGAACTACTCTGAAAGTTACACAAATTTCTTTCACGTTTCCCCCCAATATTACGCTAAACAAATTATGGGCGGAGCTCATTAAGGAGTTCCCCTCGACTCACGTGGCCAACAGCATATAAAAACAGAGCGCCAACTCTCCAAAGGCCCAAGCAGCGCAACGAAGAGCGGACAGAGGCGACGAGCATGCATTGCATTGTAGATTGGGCTTGGTCGGCAGGAAAAAAGCGATGCTCCTCCTTCGAGGCGATACCGCATCCTGCCAAACAAGTCCGATCTACAAGGTGTGCTTGCTCGCACCGCAAGGCGTGAACATGTAAGTGGTTCCCCCCAAATTTAACCAAGCGTGAGGTTATTCTATGGGTCTTTGTCGTCTCTTCGCGGCGATGCATCTTACCTGCGACGAGGTTGATCGCCAGTTTTGTCGGGTAGTAGCGTTTTGAGCTCCTCTGCGTGTGTGTTTGTATAAATGCGTGTGTTTGTTTGTTGTGTGTGTGTGTGTGTGTGTGTGCGTGCGTGTGTGGGGCATTGCACGGGGAATTGTGATCGCAGTGCGTACAAAACGCGCGCACGTGCACGCACAATTTCGTAACGTCGCGCCGCTGTACCACTTTCGTGCGCCTAGTTATCGGTGTACGGCCAAAAATAAAGCTGAACACTGTTTACCTTCCTTTGATACACCAATCCGAATTGTCTCAAGTTTTGCATGAACTCAAACTGAGATGGCGTCATGCCTTCTGTGGAATAGTCCTGCATGGGCATGCGAACAGAGCAGTGCGGGTTAGGAATAACTTAAGCAAACATACAAATGTGTGAAAGTGTGTGTGAAGGGATGAGGTGGACCTGTTGTGAAGGTGTGTCAGTGGAAACAAGCGCACTGATGGCTCTCACCTTACCCAGCACCATAAAGCTTAGCTGGAATATACAGTGTAGACACGGTACAAGGTCGAGACCTCTAGCCTAGGGAGAATGGGCAACTAAATGTACGTTACACACATAGAAACACAAAGACACACGCACAGCTATTTGTATTTTAGTCATTTATTCCCAATGCTCCAAGTAGAAATGATTGCCATCAGTTTACTTGCAAAGTCACTTAGTGTTGCAAGCTCTAATGCAGCTGAGATGACGACTGAACATTATTCCCTAGAATTTGCATGTATCAGTGTGATGTGGTATGCATCCCAATACATAAGTCTGTATCATTCTAGGCTATCTGGTCTGTCATCACACACTTGTGGCCATAATGCACACAACACACAGTCCTTATAAGGCGACTCCTGTCACTGTAGTGGCGATCTTGTGCTACTTATGCGCACACTACATGTTTCCCTAACTGGCAGTGCGTAGTGTGTGGTTCCGCTGATTTTACGATCAGATTTTTGCAATTTGGTGCTACGCTACTCAGTGGTGGCGGAAGGGGGAGGGGGGGGGGGTCTCGAACCCCCCAATAATGGCATTGGAGGACTCAGCCCCCTCCTAACCTAATAACGAGTACTGTATAATTGAAAAATTAAAAGATCAATTGTGGCTCTACGCCTGTGGTCGTTGAAGCGTTAAAAAAAGCAGGTCATCATGGTAATGATGCAAATGACTAACTGTCGAGAGAAATTACCTAACCTACAATTGATTGTGAGCTGTCAAAGCTAACTGCCTAGCCAGAGGGCACAGCATAGCCCTTCTATTACGCTAATTTGTAGTAGTTTTAATGCAATAATTTATACATTTCTTGATGGGGAGCTTATTACCCCACTCCCCCAGCTCCCTAGGAGGAATACCATCAACAAAACCCCTGCATCTAATTATCCTTGCCCCTCAGAGCCCCCCCCCCCTCCCCCCCCCCCCCCCCAATCTAATATATCTCTGATGCTGCTGCACAGTGAGATTATAAGTCAGTTGTGCTTTGCAAGGTTGCTGAGTCGTGCATATCTTCGAAAGAATTGTGGCCAGCCCACAAAGCATCAGTGGAATAAATTTGTCTTAGGAAAAACATGAGGAGTTGGAGAGCGCATTTTTTTTGTTTATAGTTAGAATTGCTAACACACATCCAAACAAACAATGGCATGTAAACAACAACAACAACAAAAACAATGAACACTGGAAAATGGAACAGTGGATATGCAAAGAAAACTAGCGATCACTAAAATGTGCAACTAGTGATTATACGCCGCAAAGAAAATGGCACCCTAAATTGCCCTCTGCTCATTGCTCATTGCTCAGCAAACGAATATTAAACAAAGCCGTGATTCCCAGACATGAGACTACCCCTCCTCCCCCTCCAAATCCGTGACTGGACATTCCCTCTGCATTTCTCTAAAAGGATATATTTTAAAAATTACATGCAGTGTGAGATAAGATCCATTTTGTCCACCCCTCCCCCCCCCCACCTGTTATTCTATCAGGAGGCTGTGTCTGAAATGGCAGCATTCATGTTGCTTGATGCTCACCCTGTCTCCCGATCTTCCCTCTAACTCCACCCATCCCACTCGCTATCCCAAATGAAGCCCACCGCCCTGTGCCCCAAGGGGTGCAGCCAAAACCATGCACAGGCAGCGAGAAGTGACATCATGGTGACATATTCCAAGCGATGACCTCACCTGGATCATGGCCAGATACTGGAGAATGAAGTACCACACCTGTGTACTTCGGTCCATCAGGAGGAACTGGAACCCCAGGTTGGAGATTGTGGGGCATTGGGACTCATCAGAGCTAGCCAAGGGGGAGGAGGGAGGGGTGGGGAAAGAGGGCGTGGCAATGGGGTGGATAGACAAGTGAGATTTGAGATACAGTGGAGGTCTCCCCTCCCTGCCACAACACTTCTATGCCTCTGGTTGCTAAGCAACATGGATACAACTCCAAAAGAGACCGGAAACAAACACACACTACATTACTCCAATCATCATACACCACATACCCTAGACCTCTACTGATCATACTAACTTCCAGGTGATCACCTGAGACCCTGATGCTCACCTGACCATTGCCCTAACACCCAGATGTTCACATGACAATCACCCCAACACTCTGATGCTCACCTGCTAACCAGCCCAGCGTGTTGCAAGACTTGAACTATTTCTTGTGACACTTCTGAAGCCGCATTTTTCACACCCACCAAGAAATTAAGTATAGCCTAAAAATGCAGTGTGCGCATGTGTGTGTGTGTGTGTGCATGTGCGGGTGTGTGTACGTGGATGAGTGTGGGTGTGGTCATCCATATCTCACCTATTGGCACCTCCCTCTCACCTCCCATTGTTTTTCAGCGTACGACTCGAGGAATTCCATGTCTCTCGTGTGCTTATCTTCTCCCACGTGGCCTGGCACAACCCATGGCGTACCACTGCCAATATCAGCATTGGCACACATACCCACATGTATACACACAGCATGCGCAGACACACACATGCACACACACACACACACACACATGCACACACACACATGCACACATACACATGCACACACACACATGCACACACACACATGCACACACACATGCACATACACACATACACATATGGACACACACACACATGGACACTATACACGCATATAAATATGTACATTAGATTATGCAACACATATATACATAATACGGACATTGATTGTTTATTGATGTGCACACCATTTGTCAAATCTCACCAATCCATCCTCTCCATGCAGCTCAATGTCACCATTCTTCCACCTCACCCTCCCCAATCAAGCTTCACACACCTCCATCTCCCATCTCCTTCCTCACACACCTCCACCCTCCCACCTCACCCTCCACCTCCACCCTCCCACCTCACCATCCACCTCCACCCTCCCACCTCACCCTCCACAGATGAGCACTTTAAGGTTGATCTTGAACACGGGACTCAGACTCATCCCCTGTTGGCCTGCAGCCAGAGGCACCACCTCGGATACACGGAGGTTTTGAAGTGTGCTTAGTGCCTTCTGGTGAGCACTAAACAGAATGCGTACATATATATTTTACAGCTATGCCATACTCCATATCACTACAGAAATCAAAGCTGGCCACAAGAAACGCTAGAGGGGGTTACAAAAACAATAGAAACAAACATCCTGTGAAAAAACTACTGCTAAACAGGATATTAAGTTGCCAGTCTGTGTAGAGGACTAAAGGACTGACAGGGCTCCATGGTTCCATCACACTCTTAACTTCTCCCTAGCCAGAAAATTACACTTTACTAATGCATTGATCAAAACCCAAAACCCAATGGCTCAAATAGCGAAACGCAGTTACTACAACACATGCAAGTACTTGAAGTTAGGGGAGGAGGAAAAGGAGGGGAGCTAAAAAGGAGGGGATAGAGGAAAATAATCGATATTCCAGCCTCTCTCAGTGAGCTCTATACCATTTGTCCCCCTCACCTTTGGCTCTCTGGGTTAGTTCTGGCCCAGGTGCTGACCATAGTCAAGGGAAGGGCATGCTCTAGGAACAAGACCCTCATGATGTACTGTCTCGACAGCTCAGGTAGTTCTCTGTAAAATGCACACTCAGTCAACTGCAAAGCATCAACGACATCCAATAGTCCATCCGTATCACAGTGTTTCGTTAAATCATAGACCATGCTATCCCAATAGAAATGCATATTAATGTTGTATTCCCCCCCCCCCCCCCCCCCCCCCCCCCCCCCAAAAAAAAAAGGCCACAACGCAAAAGGTACAACGATTCAACCCTCCTACATCTGCAAGCGGTGAAGCGGCTCGCTTCAAAGATGACTTTGAGGTACATGTGAACCTCCCATATTATGAAATGGAAGTATAATGTGTAGTGTACCGTAATTGCCTAGTCGTTCTATTGTAGAATACGGAAGCGCACGGGTGCAGGCAAAAAATCGCATTTTAGGAGCTAACTGAACGCAGCGTCCAAATATAGTCATTCAGCCAAACGTGTCGAAAAACGCGCGCGCTTGGTGGAGTCTGACCTTTTATAGTCTTACTCAAAGGCTTTTCAGCTGTGTATTACATAATGTGCTGTTACCTGTACACAGCCAGACACGCGGCGGAGTGTTGGTATAGGTTTGATAGGACCGCTGCCGGTAGCTCTTGTAAGTAAGTTAGCAGATCTCTGCATGTCAGTTTGGCCTCCATTTGTTCCAACCCATTTAGTTATTTATTAAACGGCCATTAAAGCTGCGACTGGACTGGGGACTGCTTCCCTTCCCAAATGTCATTAAAAGGAAATAAGAAACAACACTTGGGATTAAGTTAAACAGAGAATTCCGGGCATCTACTACTTTTTTTTTTCACTTAGTGACACGAAACTCTTATCAGCACTTGGTGATACCATAGATAATATATATATTATCTCTGGTGATACGTAAAGAGAGAATGTTCAAAGCGACTATACACGTACACTAGGTAACAATTACATGTTGCTTGCAACTTAATGAATATTAGTAAACTTTCAGTAAATTCATAGAGTTCTACTAGTTTGGATGCCACTTCGTCGTGTTCACAATTACGTCAAATCAGGACTAGTGGGTCCTATGTAGGATTGGCTCCGTGGGCGTGGTTTTCGTTCGAGCATTAAAAAATGATAACGAAGCGTTGACTTTACTCGCCTGTTGGCATACAAAATACACGTCACATATGTAGGAGTGACAATTCGGCACTTCAAATCCGCCATTTATAATTGGTTCTCATTCTTCTCCTTCACTTCATCACATGTAACTCGCGCGCGATAGGAACATCGTACGAAGACCAAATTGTAGCATTTTACTTCCGTTTTTTGTCAATACTGACTCCTGGCAGAGATAATATATAGACTTATTATCCCTGATCCTGGGAGGAGAAACAAAATTAGGGGAACAAGTAAATATTAAAAACTTCTAGATATAGAGAAATGTACTTGTTACATTTACTACTCAGTTCGTGTCATTCGTGAGACGCGCAGTATTTGTTACATCGTATAGTAAAAGTTGACGAAGTGTAGTACTTTTTAAAGTAAAGTCACATCACTTAAATGATAAAGGTAAGTGTTCAGCCCTTTTGTGGTTCATGAAGTCTGGGACCAGATCCCCAGCTATGTTTATTGGTGAGGAAGAAATCACGTGGTGGAGTAACCGCGCATGATCAGTCATTAATGCGCAATTAACCATTTATTGATTAAAAATAACAACAAATGAATAACTAAATAAGACAGAATATGTTTCAGGACCTAACTAGAGCCGGAGCTTTATGCGCACATATTTAGATTTGTGGAAGAACAAGATAATACGTTCGATTTATAAGGTAGCGTGCAATTCAAATTGATAATGTTCTGTCTAAATTGGCTTCGCCATTTTACGCGCATGCGCAATCTCCAGCCATTGGATAGGCGTGGCACCTCACAAACTTGTAATCGCTGAAGCAGAAGCGATGACACGATCAGTGGATCAGAATTGGAAGCGCATCCAAGAGACCACTTTCACCAACTGGATAAACTCTTCATTTCTCAACAAGCTTAAAACTTCGCACAAGCAGGTGCAAAATCTACAGACGGATCTGCAAGATGGAACAGTACTGGCGGAGCTACTCGAAAACATATCCATGAAGTCCGTTGGTCCGTACAACAAAAATCCAACCATAAAGGCCACGAAGCTGGAAAACCTTGGCACATGCTTGCGTTTCCTTGAGAAGGAGAAGGTCAAAGTCGTCAACATAGGTACAGCCCCACCCACAGTTTTTGCACAAACACATTTATTGTGACGTCATTATACGTAGGTCCTGAAGACATATACGGAGGAAACCTAAAGCTGATATTGGGGTTGGTGTGGACCCTGATCCGACAGTACCAGATTCGAAGTAGCGGCAGAGATGTTTCGACAAAGAACGCGATGCTGGCGTGGACCGGCACGCTGCTGCCAGAACACAGCGTGCGTAACTTCACCACAGACTGGAACAGCGGGCTTGCCCTGTGCGCTCTGGTGGAGCACATTAAGCCTGGGTCGTGTCCGGACTACTCCAACCTTAACCCGCAAAATGGACTCGCCAACTGCGAGCTGGGCATCAGGCTAGCGGAGGAGCACTTCGCAATTCCTAGGATTCTGGAGGCGGCGGCCCTCAGCAATCCGGACGTGGACGAGCTGAGCGTCATGACTTACATCTCCTACTTCTGCAAGCCTGCCAACGAGAACCTGATGCGATGGCTGAGGGAAACCCTGCCCGATCGCAACATCACCAACCTGACAACGGACTGGAACAGTGGCATAAACCTCGCCTACCTCGTCGACGCCATCGGTTCAGGGATACTTCCAAAGTGCCGTCAGATGGACCCGGCCGACGCGATAGAGAACCTCGTTCAGGCGATGCACGTGGCGGAGGAACATTTGCAGGTCAAGCCGTTCATCAAGGCCTCGCTAATGGCCGACCCCACCGTCGACGAGCTCAACGTGGCCATCTACCTGTCTCAGCTGCAGGGATCCAAACTGGTGCCGCCTAAAGGTTCGACCATTCTGTGCAGCGGGTCCGGGCTCTCCCGCGCTTTTGTGGGTCGTCCCGCCAATTTTCAGGTGGACGGAGCAGGAATGTCGGGGGAACCGATAATATCCGCCGTAATGAAAGGCCAGAAAACGTCACTTCCGGTGAACATTTCAAAGGAACCGAATGGCGTGTTTCTTGTTACCTACACTCCCAGCGTTTCCGGAAAGTTGTCTCTTGAAATCAAATGGGATGGACCAAAAGTTGTCTCTGAGAAACATTATAGTGTGGAAGTGGTTGATCCGGGATCATTTGCAATAAACAGCAATAACTTTATGCCTGGGCAGTTGGCTAAGCTTGGTAAGCCCGTTGTCATGGAGGCCAAAGGTCTGCAGGACATGGCAGATCTAGTGGTCACAATCCAACACCCTGACGGGCAGACGGAGGTGGCAAAGGTCGTCTCAAAGGGTCCGGGGTCAGCTGAAGTCAGCTATGTGCCAGTGCGTTTGGGCAGTGACGATGTCATTGTCACTCTTGCGGCTCAGAGCGTTCCCGGGAGTCCTTTCAAAGTGGTGGTGGTTGACCCATCCCAATGCAGCGTGTCAGTCAGAGACCCTCCAACTGGTCATTTCCTGGTTGCCAGGAAGGAGGCAACGCTTGCAATCACTGGAAACACACAGGGACTCAAAGTCGTGGCAAAATCTTCGAATCGCGAGCAAGAACTGTCCATTACTCCCCAGGGTAACAACCTCAGCTTCTGTAAGTACGTTCCTTTAGACGTTGGACAGCACATAGTCTCTGTAACCTGCGAGGGCGAAAACATCAAGGGAAGTCCCCTTCACCTCTCGGTTTCCGACACGTCAAAGGTTGTAATGGGTTCTGCGCCAAAATACTTGCAGATAGGAGCACCAGCTGTCATCAAAGTTGGCACCAAGGATGCGGGCCCCGGTCAGCTCGAGTGCACCTCGTCCAACACTGCCATCGTCGTAGCAACTGTTGCCAATGGTGGCGATCAAGACCTGTACACAGTGAAGCTGCTGCCAGTCGCCATCGGTGACGTCGAAGTCCGTCTGACCTGGGGCGCGGGGATCGTTCCGTCGACTCCGTTCACAGTGTGTGTCTGCGATGCGTCCCAGTGCAGTGCGTATGGCCATGGACTCACCTCAGGTACAGGGAAGGTGGGAGAGCAGTTTGACTTCACAGTGCAGGCCACCCACGCGGGACACGGGGAACTGGTGGTGAGGGTGCAGGGACCGAAGACAATGTACCTCGGAGAACTGAAGTTCAGCGTTGATGGCACGTACAACGTCCGGTTCATCACTTACGAGATTGGAAAGCACGCGATCGACGTGAGGTGGGCTGGAGTCCCCATCCCCAACAGTCCTTACATGGTCGACTTCACGAAAGGCGTTGACGCTAGTCATTTTGTAGCCACGGGAGATGGGTTGGGCACCTGTGTCGCATTAAAACCAGCCAAGTGCCTCTTGGTTGGGCCCGTTGGTGACCTTGTCAAGAGTGGTCTGTTGCATGTCAATCTTCTCGGACACGGTTTTGAAAGTAAGTTGGTCAGTAGTTCCGCATTCAAGCCGACACCTGGGGAGGCACTTGTGACCGTCACTGAGAGCAAGAAAGGTACGTATGAGCTCCTGTACTCGGTTCCTGTAGCTGGCCAATTCAGTTTGAGCATCACCATTGATGAGGCCCCTGTCCCCGGCAGTCCATTTCAGGTCCATTCTCTGCCTACCCCTGATGCCTCGAAGTGCAAGAGCTACGGCAACGCGATAGAGAATCCTTTGGCTCAGGTCATGGGACAGCCATTGGAATTTAAGGTTGACTCGACGCTTGCTGGAACCGGAGTGTTGAAGGTCAAGTCCTCTAAACGCTCGTCGAAGTTGTACACTGCACAGCATGACACGGCGGGTGGGGAGAGGATCAACAGCATCAAGTTCGAGCCTACAGAGCCAGGGGTGCACACAATCGAAGTGCTGTGGGACGATGCCCCCATACCGGGAAGCCCGTTCAATTTCACCGTCGTTGACCCCTCTGCCATAACTGTGTTGGACCTCCCCAATGCGGAAGGGCATACTGTCAACATCGGAGAACCTTTTACCTTCACAGTCAATGTTGGGAGTTTGGATATGAGCCTTCTGAAGACCGGAATCAAGCTAAACAATGGGAGGATCGATCCGTTGACGGTGAGCAAGGTTGCTGAGGGTGTCGTCAAGGTGAGCTACACTCCGAAGGAGGTCGGTGTCATGGAGCTCCTTTTGACTTATGCCCAAGTGAACCTTCTAGGGTTGCCGTGGATATGTCCCATTGTCAACCCTGCCTTATTCCAGGTGACCCCAGTCACTGGGTACTGTCAGCTGAGGGAACCCGTCAAGTTCACAATTAGCGGCCTCGCACAGAGAGACCAGAAGTTGTCCATAACAGCAGTCCACAAGACACACAACGCGGTCGTAAAATTGGACCAGAACAACAGCGGCATAGCTCTGGCGCAGTTTGCACCCAAGCAGCTAGGGGAGTATGTCATCTCGGTCATGAGCAACAACCGGCACATCAGTGGGAGCCCTTTCTCTGTCCTCGTGTCCAATCCCGAAGCCTGCGTCGTCGCTTCCGAGCCGCTGAAGGCGGTCCACGTTGGACAGATGGCATCCCTGAAGGTGGAAACAAGCAAGGCCGGACCTGGGGAGCTGACCTGTGGTCCAACAGACACATCACGTGACCTCCCCGTGCGAGTCAAGGTGGGCAAGATTCAGAGTGAGGAGAGTTTCCTTGTCTGTTTCAGCTGCGACACGGTCGGGACATGCGACTTGTTAATGACATGGGCTGGGTACCCGTTCCCAAACTCCACCTTTGCTGTCAGCTTTGTGGACGCCTCGAAGGCCAAGTGGTCATGTGATCACGGCATGGAGTCCGGTGTTGCCCTGCAGGGAGACGCCATACGTTTCTCGATAGATTGCTCCCTGAGCGGGAACGGAAGGCCCGAATTGAGAGCGATGGGTCCCAAGGCCCCTTACGTTGTGCCCATGGAAGGTGATGGGGTGAGTGGGATCTACACTGCTGTGCTGAACCCGTACCAACTGGGGAAGCATGAGGTCACCATCACCCTCGCCGGGATGACTGTGGGAACACCGCTCGAGTTTCTGGTGATCAAGGAGGTTTCTCCCTCCACCGTCACCGCGGTCGGAGAAGGACTAAGTTACGTGGTGTGCGGGAAGGAAGCTGAGGTGAAAGTCGTTGCTCACCAGTCAGGCTTGTTGGACAGGGGCATCCTTACATTTGACTGCACCAGTGACACAATGCCCACAGGTGACCCTAGCCTTCCTAAGCTCACCGTTCAGGACAACAGTGATGGCACCTACACGTTGAAGATATTAGCGCCTGAGCAGGGGCAGTACTCGTTGCTCATCGACTGCCACAAGAAGCCCATCTCCGGTAGTCCCTTTGCGCTGTTGGTTAGACCAGCCCCTGATGCGTCCAAGTGCATTGCCTCGGGTCCGTCGGTGGACAAAGCTGCATCTATAATTGGAACCCCTGTCCTGCTCAACATCGATACAACAGATGCCGGATTCGGACACTTGGGAGTGGGTGCCACCGACCCGCATGGCCAGACAGTCAGGATCTATGCCGTTGAAGAGCGGGGGGAGCGTACACTGCATCACCTCAAGTTCGACCCGGAGTTGATCGGGTACTACGTCGTAAACGTGACCTGGGAGGGAGTGGCAATACCGGGTAGTCCTTTCAGATTCAATGTGGTGGATCCGTCAAAATGCGTGGTTTCCAACTTCGCCGTTCCCAAAGGGGGTCTCCCTCTCGGACAGGAACTCAACTTCTCTGTGGACACTCACCTGGCAGGCCACGGATCTCCCGTTGTCATTGTTACGGAAAATCTTGGTGAACCTGTGACCATCAAAAGTCGCAAGGATTCTGACAGTGAGAAATTCGACTACTCGTACCAAACTACGAAGCCAGGTATCCTGTCAGTTGATGTCTTGTTTGGCGAGTCTCGTATTCGCGGCTGTCCACTCCAATGCAAGGTCACTGATTCCGACTCCATCAGGATTTTGGGGATTGATGGCCAGAAGAAGTGTGCCCTCATCAGTGAGGTCTTCTTTTTTGAGATCAATGGGAAAGTTGATGCAGGGGATAGCCTAATGGCTGTTGCACATGGCCCCTCTGCAGACCTGAAAATCAAGCTTGTCGAAGTTGAAGGGGGACAGCGTTACAAGGCCAGCTTTACACC
>JABACO010000010.1:1221731-1275450 GCA_013339895.1 Ephydatia muelleri
TTCACCACAGACTGGAACAGCGGGCTTGCCCTGTGCGCTCTGGTGGAGCACATTAAGCCCGGGTCGTGTCCGGACTATTCCAACCTTAACCCGCAAAATGGACTCGCCAACTGCGAGCTGGGCATCAGGCTAGCGGAGGAGCACTTTGCAATTCCTAGGATTCTGGAGGCGGCGGCCCTCAGCAATCCGGACGTGGACGAGCTGAGCGTCATGACTTACATCTCCTACTTATGTAAGCCTGCCAACGAGAAGCTCATGCGATGGCTGAAAACCTTGCTCCCCGATTGTAACATCACCAACTTGACCACGGACTGGAACAGTGGCATAAACCTCGCCTGTCTCGTTGATACGATAAGCCCTGGCTGTTTTCCGAATTGGAGCCAACTGAAAGCTTCGGACGCTGTACAGAACCTTAGCAAGGCAATAGATATTGCAGACAAGCAACTGCAGGTTGATCAATTCATCAAAGCCGCTCAAATGGCTGACCCTTCAGTTGATGAGCTCAATCAAGTCATTATGCTTCTCCGGTTGCAGATGGTATACAAACCTATTCCGAAAACAATCATTTGCAATGGCCCAGGCCTAATAAAAGCTTTCATCGGATGTGCAACCAACTTTCAGGTAGAAGGAGGCAAACTGCCAGAAGAGCCGAAGATATACGCTGCAATTGGAGGCAAGAAAATGTCACTTCCTGTGAGCATCATGAAGTTGCATGATGGCATCTTCCAGGTCACCTACACTCCAACTGTAGTGGGGAAGCTCTCTATTGACATCAAATGGGAAGGAGCTGTAGAACATCATTACGATGTGGAAATAATTGATCTAGGGTCATTTGAAGTAAAGAGCAAGTACTTTATGCCGGGTCAGTTAGCCAAGATTGACAGGCCTGTCATTATGGAGGTCAATGGACTGGAGAACAGAGGTGACTTGTCAGTTACAATTCAACACTGTAATGCCAAAATTGAAATGGGGAAAGTTATTTCCACAGCAGCAGGCACCGCGGAAGTTAGCTACACTCCTGTAGAGGTTGGCATAGATGAAATAATCGTACAGTTGATGGGATGCACTGTTCCCGGAAGTCCATTCAAAGTTCTTGTTGCTGATCCCTCAAAGTACAGTGTGTCTGCAACAACAAAACCTTTGATTGTCATGAAGGAGACAGTGATCACAATTAATGGTGGTGATTATCAAGCATTGATGGCTTCAGTGAAGTCTCAAAATCGCATGCAAGACCTTCCAGTTTTACCCCTAAGTAAGGAAACCAGTATCACGAAATACATTCCAACAGAAGTCGGTCAACACACCATTTATGTCATGTGCAATGATGAACACATAAAGGGAAGTCCCCTCAACCTCTCTGCGTCAGATCCTTCTAAGTGTATCCTAATGGACGCACTACCTAAATACTTACAGCTGGGAACAACTGCATTCATTAAAATTGGAACCAAAGGAGCAGGACCTGGTGAGCTAGAGTGTACCTCATCAAACACACCTGTTGCTACAGCAACGATTACAAAATCTGATCAAGACCACTATGTGTTGAAGGTGATAGCCTTTGCGATGGGAGAAACCTCACTTCATTTGACCTGGGCCGGAGGGGAAATTCTCCCTGGTCCTGGATTCACTGTCTATGTGTGTGATGCAACTCAGTGTAGTGCATATAGTTATGGGCTGACCTCAGGTGTTGGAATGACAGGAGTACCATTTGATTTTACAGTGAGGACCACCCAAGCAGGACCTGGTGAGCTGATGGTGAAGGTACAGGGACCAAAGGCAGTGTACACAGCTAAAGTGACAAAGACCAATGTTGATATCTATGAAGTTAGCTTTGTCGCATCAGAGATTGGACAGCACCTGATTGACGTAAATTGGGGGGATGCCTCCATTCCTAACAGTCCATATACAATTAACGTAATTGAAGGGGTTGATGCAAATCAGTTCACCCTCACAGCTGACAACACCTGCATAGCTCTACAACCTGTGAATTGTGTATTGGTTGGTCCTGTTGGAGATCTTGTGAAGAATGGTTTGCTTCAGGTGAAGCTACGGGGACAAGGTTTTGAAAGTAAACTTGTGGGACCATTGGAGTTCAAACCAGTAGCTACAGAGGCTCAGGTGTCTATCACTGAAACTAAGAAAGGTACGTACGAAATCCAGTGCTTTGCTCCCCGACCTGGACAATTCCTTCTGAGCACTAGAATTGATGGGATTGATATCCCAGGCAGTCCATTCCACATCAAAGCATTGCCATTGTCTGATGCCTCTAGTTGCGTATGCTATGGTAGTGCGCTTGAGAATCGCCTTGCGTGCTTGTTGGGAAAGACCATGGAGTTTAACGTTGATCTAACTAAAGCGGGGAGGGGAACATTGGCAGCGAAAGCTGTGAACTGCAACTGCAAGATATCCATCACCAAGCAGGAAGGAAAGATCTATCTTGTCAGGTTGGAACCAAGAGAAAGTGGCATTCACACAATTGAGGTGTTGTGGGGTGGTGCACCTATACCAGGCAGCCCATTCGTATTTACAGTGACTGACCCATCTTCCATAGACATTTCTGATTTACCAAGCAAAGAGTATGTGGCCAAAGTTGGCACACCATTTGCATTTAGTGTCAATATGGGAAGTCTGGATGCATCACTACTGAAAACTGAGATGAAGTTGTCAAACGGAATAGTTGAACCTTGTATTGTGGACAATAGACTTCCTAATGGCATAGTGAAGGTAAGCTATACCCCAAACAATGCTGGAGAAATGGAGCTTCTCGTATCATACGGACAAGTGAATCTTTTAACGTCTACAGTCAAATACACAATCACCAACCTATCCCAAATCCAAGTTACACAATCTGCAAAGTATTTCCGAATAAAAGACAGTGTTAAGTTTACAGTTAGTGGTCTAAGCCAAGTAGACCCAAAATTGTCCATCACAGCTGTTCACAGTGAGCTTGGTGTTGCAGCAAAGGTCACATTTGACTCCACCATTGCTCAATTTGCACCCAAACATATAGGGGAGTATGTAATCTCTGTGATGTATAGCAGCCACCATGTGAGTGGGAGTCCCTTCTCCATTTTTGTTTCTGACCCTGATGCCTGCATTGTCACATCCTTTACTCCACCCATGGTCCACATGGGAGAAATGGCCTCCATCATTGTGGACACCAGCAAGGCGGGGCCAGGAGAACTCTTATGCAGTCCTGTCTCGTCCCCAAAAGATCTGTCAGTATTTGTCAAAATTGTGAAGAACAAGCAAGACAGCATTTTGTTCAGCTGTGACACTGTTGGCTCAAGTGACATGGTAGTGACATGGGCTGGGTACCCGATCCCTTCATCTCCACTAATGGTGAACTTTGTAGATGCCTCTAAGGCCAAATGGACATGTGGACACAACATGGATTGCGGAGTTGTTATGCTCGGAGAAAGTGTGCCCTTTGCAATAGACTGCTCTGAAAGTGGCCAGGGAAAACCCAGTGTGAATATATTGAGTCCTAGTGGGCATAGTGGAATAGAAGTGGAAGAAGATAAGGAAAAAGGTAAGTACAATGCCATCTTGAAACTATTGGAACTTGGAATTCATGAAGTTACCTTTGCTCTTGCTGGGAAACAAATTGGAGCACAAGTTCGATTTGAAGTTATTAAGAACATTCCACACTCGTCTATCACACTCCTTAGTAGTGAGGATTTGAATTCTGTAGTTTCAGGAAGGTCATCTAAGATGGTAGTACATGCCTCAGAACCAGGATTAGTGAAAAGAAGCTTACTACAGGTTGAGTGCACGAATAGCACAATGCTTCAAGGTGACCCACGTCTCCCTAAACTCAGCATTGAGGATAACTGCAATGGTACCTACTCACTACATATTCTAGCCTCTGAACCAGGAGAGTACTTACTGCATGTATACTGGCTTAAGAAGCATATTAACTGCAGTCCATTTGCTCTGTCCGTGAAGCAATATCCTGATGCATCTAAGTGCATAATGTATGGCCAATTTGCCAAAGGGGCTACAGTGCTAGTAGGCGTACCTGTGGAGTTCACTGTTGATACTACTGATGCTGGTTATGGAAAACTAACTGCTGTCGCCACAGACCCACAGCAGAGAGGGGTTAGGGTTTCCATTGTTGAGGAGAGAGATAAACGAATATTGCATCACATAAGGTTTATTACCCAGATATCTGGACATTATACTGTCAATGTGACTTGGGATGGAGTAAGTATTCTTAAAGCCCCATTGAATTTTAACATTATTGATCCATCCAAATGCACAGTCACCCAATTCCCTAAAGGTGCACTTCCAATAGAAGAATCCTTAAGTTTTGCAATAGACACTCAATTAGCAGGTGATGTTACCCCTGTTGTCATGGTATCAGATCTTTCAAATCAAATACCAATAATACTGACACCAATATCGACTACAATGCACTCTTTTGAGTATCAATATAAAGCTACAAAATTGGGCACTGTTTCCTTTGATATCACCTGCAATGACAGTGCTATAAGTGGGAGCCCATTTAAAGCAGTGATTGTTGATCCCTCGAAGTGCAGTGTATCTGTCAAGGATACTCCACCAGGAAAGCCTCTTATTGTCAACAATGAGATAACACTCTCTGTCACTGCAAACGTGTTTGACCTTCAAGTCACAGTAGAATCCCCAGGTGGGAAAAAACAACTTGCAATTGTTCCACAGAGTGATGATCTTTGCGTCTGCAAATTCATACCATTTGAAGCTGGCCAGCACACTGTGTATGTCACCTGTGGCGGTATGAATGTGAGACAAAGTCCTCTAGATATCACAGTGATTGATCCCTCAATGTGCATATTGAACACTGTTCCCAGGTACTTGCTTTTAGGGACACCAGCTATTGTAGCCATCACTACCAGAGGTGCAGGTCCAGGACAGCTGGAGTGCTCATCATCCAACACCTCAGTTGCCATAGCATCTGTTACTAAGAATGAGCAAGACTTGTACTCCCTGACATTAACACCACTCTCCATTGGTGAAGCTGCAGTTAGTGTGTCATGGGGTCAATGCAGCATACCTTCATCTCCCTTCACAGTCTGTGTGTGTGATGCAACTCAGTGTAGTGTATATGGTCGTGGACTGACCTCAGGTGTTGGGAAGACAGGAGAACCATTTGATTTTACAGTGAGGGCCACACAAGCAGGACCTGGTGAGCTGATGGTGGAGGTACAAGGACCAAAAGCAGTGCACACAGCTAACGTGATAAAGACCAGTGATGAAACTTACTGTATCGTTTTTACTACACTTGATGTTGGACAGCACACGATTGATGTGAGGTGGGCAGGTTTTCCAGTTCCAAACGGTCATTACAAGGTCGACTTCACTAAGAGGGTTGACGTCAGCTCACTCACTGTCACAGGCAATGGGATTGGAACCTGTAGAGCGTTGAAACCTGCTACATGTTCATTGATTGGCTCTGTTGGTGATCTTTTGAAGAACGGTTTGTTGATGGTGAAGCTAAGTGGTGAAGGTTTTGAAAGTAAGGTTGTGGTACCCTCAGAGTTGAAACCCATTGCCACAGAAGCATTAGTGTCCATCGTAGAGAGCAAGAAGGGTACATATGAGATCCTGTATTGTACCCCAAAGGCAGGCCAGTACAGCTTGAGCATTACTGTTGACGAGGTTGAAATTCCAGGCAGTCCATTCCGAATCCAGTCATTACCTTCTCCAGATACCTCTCAATGCAATGTGTATGGAAATGTTATCGACGGCAATGTCACCCATGTTTTGGGAAAGAACATAGAATTCAAAGTTGATTTGTCCGGTGCTGGTACTGGAGTTCTAACTACCAAAGCAATTAGTGGCAATTGCAAGATATTTTCAACGGAAGAGGAAGATAGAGTGTACAACATTAGGGTTGAACCAAAGGACAGTGGGTCTATTAAAGTTGATGTGTTGTGGGATGATCTTCCTGTAGCTGGGAGTCCCTTCAGTTTCACTGTGATTGACACATCTTCCATAATGATCACAGGCCTGCCAAATGGCAAAGATTGTGTGGCCAAAGTTGGTGAGCCATTTTTATTCAATGTTAACTTAGGGTCTTTTGACTTGGCTCCACTGAAAGCAGAGGCTCTACATAGCAGTGGAAAGGTTGAACCATTTTTCGTTATCTCTAAGCTGTCTGATGGCATTGTGACACTAGCTTATACTCCTAAAGATATTGGAGATTTCCAACTTCTCGTAACATATGCACAACTCAACCTTTTGAAGTCTGTATTCAAGTATTCCATTGTTGATTCAGCCCTATTTCATATCGGTTTACCCTCCAACTACTACCGTGTGAAAGAAAATGTCAAGTTTACTGTTGATGGGCTGCAGCAAGGAGAGCAGAAGTTATCCATCACTGCGGTCCATAAGGCACACGATGCTGCAGTTAAGATCAGTTATGACAGAAAGACAGCTGTTGCTACCTTTACTCCAAAACAGCTAGGTGAGTATTTAGTCTCTGTGATGTATGCTACTCATCATATCAATGGGAGTCCTTTCTCCGTCCTTGTGACTGACCCGGATGCCTGTGTTGTCACCTCACCTCCTCCATCTGTGGTGCACATTAACGACCCGGCAACTCTGATTGTTGATAAAAGCAAGGCTGGGCCAGGAGAACTTGCTTGTAGTCCAAGTAATCCTGCCGTACAAGTCAAGGTCATAAAAAATAAATATGACTGTTGTGTGTTCAGCTGTGGCAATGTTGGCTCAAGTGACATGGTAGTGACGTGGGCTGGGTACCCGATCCCTTCATCCCCACTAATGGTGAACTTTGTAGATGCCTCTAAGGCCAAATGGACGTGTGGACGCAACATGGATTGCGGAGTTGTTATGCTCGGAGAAAGTGTTCCCTTTACAATAGACTGCTCTGAAAGTGGCCAGGGAAAGCCCATGGTAGATGTGATGGGTCCCAGTGGAAGTTATGTGGTACAGGTGAATGAGGACAAACGGAAGGGATTTTATGTTGCTCTTCTGACGCCATCTGAACTTGGCAAGCATGTTGCAACAATCACTCTTGGAGGAAAGCAAGTTGGATTGCTTGTCGAGTTTGAATTGATCAAGGAGGTTTCACTTTCTGGTATATCATTGGTTGGGTTTACAGTAATCATTGCCAATAAACTATCTGAAGCTATACTTCATGCGTCTGAACCAGGACTGGTAAAAAAAGGTTTCCTGACAGTAGAATGCACCAGTGACACCATGCCCATAGGTGACCCTCGTCTTCCTAAGATCACCATTAAGGACAACAATGATGGCACTTACCTGATACAGGTATTGGGCCAAGAACCTGGACAGTACTCTCTACACTTGACTTTGCTTAAAAAGCCAATCACTGGCAGTCCATTCACACTTATAGTTAGATCACCTCCTGATGCATCTAAATGCATCCTATCCGATAAATTCCCAGAAGGGACTACAGTATTATTGACTACACCTGTAGAGTTTAGCATTGATACCACTGATGCTGGGTACGGAGCTCTGGATGTTGTCGTCACAGATCCACTCCACAGAACCAACAAGGTTGCACCCACTGAAGTGCATGGCAATCGTACATTACATCATCTAAAGTTTGCTCCCACAATAGTTGGTGACCATACTGTCAACCTGACTTGGGATGGAGTAGGTATTCCTGGAAGCCCGCTGAAAATCAATGCAATCGATCCATCACAATGCATAGTCTCATTCATGACAGATTCCATTCCACTTGGGAAAACTCTGGATTTTACTGTGGACACTCAGCTAGCTGGTAATGCTGTTGTTGTTGTCATGGTTACTGAAGGCATTGTAGGACCAGTGACCATGAAGGCAATCAACCCTCCCCCAACAAGCATATACGAGTATCGCTACAATGCTACAAAGGTAGGAAGCATCTACTTCGACATCTTGTTCAGTGGAAATCGTTTAAGTGGAAGTCCGTTCAAAGTGGTGGTGGTGGATCCCTCTCAGCGCAGTGCAGCAATCAAGCACTCCCACTAACTATGTTGATCATTAATCCATAAACAAATTAAAAATTTACTTTCATGTAATGCTGGAGGTTTCTCCCATCTGTGGTGGCTAGAGTGTTTGTTCATTTGTTTGCTTTATTAAATAAGAAACATCAGCCCAACATTTGCAGGGCAGGCAAGATAGCGCTGTGAGTTTCTCACACGTTTCATACTATAAAGGAATGTCCAGGTGAAAGCTCTCTCAATCAAAATGTACACTAATGGCATATGCCCAGCCTTTGCTACTACCTACTGCTAATCGTAGCAGTGGGACTGGCAAACACTTCACCTAAGGATACCATGAACATATGGGATCGTTTTCCGCGAAAAGGGACCTAACGCATGTTTTTTCAAGATTTCAAATTATTCGATATTCTAGAATTGCTTCTTACGCACTGAGTATCTGTCATGGAGCTCTGAATTAGAAATTTTATAACGTATGCGTTAGGTACGTCCCTTTTCGCGGAAACGATCCCGTATAATAATTAATGTCCCCAATTCTGATCTGTATGATAACACGAGCACTAATGCTTTTCATTTAGAGTAAAGATATAATATGCACGCACATAACATAACATTTAATAAAATGAGCTTCATAAATGAACAGGTACTATGAATACACAAGTTAAAGCATAAATACACTGAAAACTGTGTGAAATCATTCCAATTCCAGCTATTGTCACTTAATTTTCTGCCTTTGTGATACAAAGAATGTGATCTTGAACTGACTAAACACCTAATATAGTTTGTTTAGAATTTCTTTCTCTTATTGTTGCTTTTTTTCTTTTTAGAAGGAATCACAACAACTATTGGTTGCTCTTTGATCTCCACTTTCTTGCTAGCTTTCTTTTCCTTTTTCGGTTGCTCTATCTCTTTGCCTCTATTCATTGCTGCTGATTTGGTTTCAGAAGTCTAAAAGAGAACAGTGGAAGAAACATAAACACCTGAACTGAAATAATATGTATTGCGGTACACAGTAATGGTGACACATATGGGCATTGATGTGCAAATAAACACCTGATGAGTACAGGGCCATTCGTTAAACTCAATACACAACGAAATATTAAAAACGAAGCAAGTAGGCATAACCTTTGAATAATTGGCATGCTTCACCTCAGGAAATGAAGGGACAACCATATTCTTTTGCGTAACCAGATAATGTAATGGGTTAGGTGATGTTATGTCAATTAAAATAAATTATTACATAAATAGTTTGGCATAAAGTCCCAGATATGACACATACCGACTTTCTAGGGTCACTTTGAGAACGATGTGGCTCAAATTCTTGTACATGAGCCATGGGTAACCCCAGCATTGCAGCATTCCCCGTAGACATTCTTGCTGAAATCAGAAATAAAAACATTGACCTTGAAAGGATATGTAATGCATTTCAAACAGTTATCCGTAGATGAGTTAGTTTAAAAATTCCCAAAAAGCAAGTTGGTACCCCTATATTCAATCTGCACACAAATGCATACAGCAATTTTGCCTAATAAGCAATGGTGGGTAGTGCAAAAGCTGTTGCTTTACAAAGCATACCTGAAGAAGAGCTGAATGCGCTGGTTGAGGAGCTCTTATGCATCAGCGACACCGGACCATGGGACATAGCATTAGTGACACTTGCGCTCTTGACCATTCTTCTGTTCTCTTGCTTTCCTTCATCTGAAAATGATGGAATGCTGGTGACACGATCTTCTCCATAATCACCACCATCATCATCATCATCATCATCATCTTCATCTTCATCAAGGTCAGCCAGCTCATTCACTTCTAGGTCAGTTGATGTGTCCACCTCAAGGATATTGGAGGATGACGCTTGACCAGTTGGCTCACTGATGACAACATGAAATGGGGACCCAGGAACATGCTCACCAGACCATCGCACAAAGATGGCATAGGTGCCTGCTACCTTGGGAGAATAATACACATGCAAAATTCTCTTGTCTTCTCCTTCCACAGGAGGCTCTGCTGTAATTTTAAAAGAGTCCTTCAGTCCGTGTACTCGAATCAGAAGTGTACCCAGTCCAGCAATTCTCATGTCAATGGTAAATCGACCTGCAACAAGTGTGGATAAAAATGTCTAATTCAACCAGCAGCTTAAATACTACAATATGACAAACTGTATATTTAATTCATAAATATGCCAGTAAATATGCACATTTACATTGCATCTCACCTTTGTCTCCAAGTACACCATTTACAAGTCCAGGACCATATGCTTTCACCATGGCAGCATTGGGAGCTGGGAAAACCCTGAGTTTGAATGGACTGCCTGGAATGTGCTGCTCTGACCACAACACAGACACTAAATGCCATCCTTGGTCCACAGTATTGCATTTGACAAGGTACTGGCCATTCCCTTCATCAGTCACATAGCCAGAAGCCTGGAAGCCTTGTGGTCCCTGCACCTCAACTTTCAGTTTGCCATTGCCACCACCATCTTTGGCATCCACAGAGAAGCTGATCAGGTTTCCAGAGAAGAGATTGGCATTGCGAGCAAATACGTTCCCATAGGCACGACACTTGGATGCATCAGGCCCCAAATAGGCATTCACTTTGAATGGACCTCCGCTAGCATTTTTATCATCCAGCACAATGGATACAAGATAGGCACCAGGGAATGGAGGGACATATTTGACAGTGTAGCATCCATTGTTGTTGTCCAGTACATTGACATCAGCAGATACTTGAATACCTGAGACAGCCACTTTGAGTGCACCACTGGTATGCAGACCACTTAATAACTGACCGGAGATAATTGTAAAAACACCTTCTTTTCCAACAATGGCAGACTTCAGACCTGGCCCCACTGCAATCAGGGGTTTACTGCTCCCTCCAATGCCTATGTTGATGTGTATTGGACTATCTGGTATGGTCTGGGCCCCCCACTTCACATTTATCGTGTGCTCGCCAAGCTCCCAAGGTATGAATCTGACTTCATGAGTGGAAGGATTTGTTTCTACAATTTCCACAACGTTGCACTTGGCTGTTGGCCCATCAATAGTGGCAGACAGCGTAGCCTCTCCAGCTTGTAGATGAGTTACAGCAAACGTGACAGGCTCTCCGACATTTGCACTCCTTGTGGCAACTACATGCCCAAGCATCTTGCACAGCGTTGCATCACAAACGCTAACCCTGATTGGGAAGTATGGCAAACTGAACCCACCCCACAGAAGAGACACCTCAACCACACCAACACGTGTGCCTGAAAGATGGACACTATACGTGTCTGAACCCTGATTTACAATGTCGCAGGTCACAACAGAGCTGCTACTACAGGAAAATGCGAGAGCCCCTGGTCCAGCTCCTCTCGTTTTCAAAATAAATTCTGCCATGCTTCCAGTCTGGATCACGGTGGGCATATCACCTAGCAGCTGGCATTTAGATGGGTCTACTACATTGAGCGTAAAAGGTGATCCTGGCGTAGAGACTCCAGCATAATCCACAAAGACCTCATATGCTCCTGCCTCAACTGGTGTAAAACTAGCCTTAAATTGACCATGATGCTGAACAATCTTAACTTTAATGTCTGAGGAAGGTCCATGGGCCACTGATAATAGCCTGTCCACATTTGGGTATTTGCCCTCTATATCAAATGAAAATAGATCACTGACGAGGGCATGGCTCTTTTTACCATCAGGACCGGTCATACTAGTAGTGCTTCTGGTGTTTGCCATTTGCGACTCTCTTCGAGATGTAAGTGTTGTTACAGCACTCTCCTCATCACTTGCTAAAGCCTTCTTGACAATTTCACTGACGACTTCAAACTCAGCAGGTGTGCCAATCATTTTGCCGGCAAGAACAATTGTAACTACATGCTTTCCAACTTGCAATGTTTTCAGAACTGCTAAGAAAGTTCCTTTCCTGCTCCCTTCAGTCACCTCAACCATGTAAGGGCACAGAGGACCAACAGCATTCACCTCCGGTGTTCCTTGACCACTTTCAGAGCAGTCTATTGCAAAGGAGAGGCTCTCACCAATCTCCACTGTAGCATTGTACTCACACGACCATTTGGCCTTTGATGAATCAACAAAATTGGCTACAAAAGATGATCCAGTGAATGTGTGCCCAGCCCATGTTAGAACCAGGTCGCAAGTCCCAACCATATTAGAGCTAAACACAACACTATGGCTTTCGTTTGTGACCTGTACTGCCAGATCTTTTGAAGTATACACTGGTTTGCAGAAAAGATCTCCTGGTCCAGCTTTGCTTGTGTCAACAACCACATAGGTTGCATCTCCAATATGGATGACGCTTGGAGGGGCACTAACGATAACACAGGCATCAGGATCTGAAACAAGGACAGAGAAAGGGCTGCCAGCAATGCGACGGGCATCGTATGCCACTGATACCAGATACTCCCCTACCAAATTGGGAGCAAACTGTGCAACTGCTGTGTCATTGCTGCCATAGTCAATATTAACATCAGCCTTATGCATATTGTTTACAGCTGCAATTGATATTTTCTGGTCTCCTTTCTTGAGACCAGTAATTGTAAGCTTCACATTTTCATTCAATCGACAAAAGCCAGTGGGTGGAGTGACTTTTAAACGCAACAGATTCATGACTTGGTACTTCATAGCTGACTTTAAAAGATTGAACTGCGCATAAGACAAAAGAAGTTGAAATTCTCCTACATCCTTTGGAATATAGCTCACTTCCACCTCACCATTTGTTTTTTTTTCACTCACGACAAAAGCTTCTGTCCTGCCTGTACTCAGTTTGGCCTCAGCTTTTAGCAGCACTGTGTCCAGACTTCCCAACTGCACATTGAATGCAAAAACCTCATCAATGTTGGACACATAATCTTTTGGGTTGGGAAGCTCAGTAATGGGAATTGTAGCAGGGTCAACCACAGTGAAATGAAGAGGACTCCAAGGCACAGGCCTGTCATTCCACAGCAACTCAACAGTAACCAAGCCACCTGCTTTGGGTTCCAATTTTATGCTGTAAACCTTCTCTGACTGCAGGGTTGTAGCTACCTTACAGTTTCCACTGGTAACTTTAGTTGTCAGCCTCCCACTTCCTGCATTAGAGATATCTACAAAGAACTCAAAAGCCTTTCCCAAAACCTGACCATTGGGATTCCCTATTGCATCGCCATAACATCTGCACCCAGAGGCATCTGATGGAGATATGGATTGGATTTGGAATGGGCTCTTCGAAATTGGGACATCGTCAATGGTGATGCTCAAACTGTACATGCCAGCCTTTGGTGTGCAATACTGGATTTCATATGCACCCTTTTTGGCTTCCACAATGGAGAGAGGAAGCTGGTTGGCCACTGGTTTGCACTCTGATGGTCTCACAAGTTTACTCTCAAAGCCTTCTCCACTCATTTTCACCTGCAAAGAGCCACTCTTTAGAAGCCCACCAACTGGACCAACCAGTGCACAGGTGGAAGGTTGCAATGCTACAGAGTTGGACACTGTTGCTGTAAATGAACTTACGTCAATCTTTTTCGTAAAGTCAACCTTGTAAGGGCTGTCAGGGATGATCATTCCTGCCCACTTCACGTCGATCATATGCTGTCCTGTCTCATCTGAAACAAAGCTAACATTGTAGGAATCATCGTTTTTAACTACCTGAGCTGTAAGCACAGATCTTGGTCCTTGTGGTCTGACCATCAGTTCGCCGGGCCCTGCGTTTAAACACTTCACTGTAAACTCAAACAGTTCTCCTGCCCTTCCATATCCTGACGTCAGCCCACGACCATATGCTTTGCATTTCGCTGGATCACAGACATAAATTGTGAATGGAGTTGATGGTATGACGCTTCCTGCCCAAACTAAGCTCACTGTGGTTTCGCCAATGGCAACAGGATTCAATTTCATTCTAACTACATCCTGGCCACTATCCTTTGACGTGCTCGCTACAGCAACTGAAGGTTCGGATGATGTGCATTCCATTTGACCTGGACCAGCACCCTTGGTGCTAATAGATATGAGATTAGGTGTACCGATGTGCAAATACTTGGGCACTTTATTCAAGATGCATTTTGTAGGATCCGTGACTAGAAGGCTT
Organism: Ephydatia muelleri; assembly: GCA_013339895.1. Taxonomy (NCBI): domain Eukaryota; kingdom Metazoa; phylum Porifera; class Demospongiae; order Spongillida; family Spongillidae; genus Ephydatia; species Ephydatia muelleri. The sequence goes on from JABACO010000010.1 coordinate 1,235,741, forward strand.
AAGGGACTGCCCTTGATATGTTCATCGCCACAGCTGATGTGGACTGTATATACACCAACCTCAGTAGGTATGTATTTAATGGTACTGACACCATCACCCTGTGGTTGGATAACCAGATCTTCCTGGTTATTATCAGATTTCACTGTGGCTTGCAACCCTTCAGTTTTCCCAGCAACTGACATGGTTATCTCTTTGTTGACAATGAGAGGGCTTCCAGAAGGAGGGTCCTGTAGCAACACAGAGCACTGGCCCGGATCAATCACCAACATTTTGAATGGACTCCCTTTCACATGACTACCACATAACAGAACATCAAATGTTACCACACCAACAGACATGGTCTGATAGTGATATTCAAACAGGTTGGTTGGGACAGATGTGTCCGTTTGCAAGGCCAGAGGTTGACTGCTGTCATCTGTAACCATGACAGCTGGGATAACAGTGCCTGCTAGATGTGTATCAACTGTAAATTTAGCAACCTGCCCACGTGGGAAAGCTCCTTTAGGAAACTGGGAGACTATGCATTTCATCGGATCAATAACGTTGAAATTGAATGGGCTTCTTGGTATGTCCATACCTTCCCATGTCACATGGACAGTGTAGCAACCAATAGCCTTGGGTTCGAATCTGACTTCATGCAAAGTGCGTTTTTGGTGATTCCTTTCAACAGCATGGACAGTATACAATTGCCCTTCACTGTCTCTGATAACCACATCCAATAGTCCTTGCCCAGCATCAGTTGAGTCAACAGAGAACTGCAGTGGTGTGGTCATCAGTACTGCAGCCATATTGGAGGAGGATGTTGACAGGATGCACTTAGATGCGACAGGACATGGTTTAACCAGGAGGGTGAATGGACTGCCAGCGATGTGCTTTTTAAGCCAATATACATTCAGTGCGTACTTCCCTGGGTCAGTAGCTAGTATCTGTACCACGTAAGTGCCAGTGCTGCTGTCCTGTATGATTAGTCTAGGCACACGAGGGTCATCACTGGGCATGTTGGCACCAGTACACCCAACAGCCAAGAGGCCTTGCTTCACCAATCCAGGCTCAGGGGCATGAAGTATTACATCAGACCGTTCTCCGCTGATAACGGTAATAGAGCCTTCTCCAACCAGTGATATGGAAGTGGGCGCAACGTTATTAATAACATCAAATTTTAGTACTGGTCCAACTGTCCTTCCAGCAAGGGTAATAGTCATTTCATGCTTTCCAAGGTTTGATGGCTTCAAACTGGCCAAATAATGTCCTTTAGTCTTGTCTTCATCAGCCGGTAATAAGTAAGGCCCCTTGGGACCTACAACATTAAACTCTGGAATTCCCTGTCCACTTTCAGTGCAGTCTATTGCAAAGGGAACACTTTCTCCGAGCATAACAACTCCATAATCCATGCTGTTTCCGCATTTCCACTTGACTCTAGAAGAATCTACGAAGTTAATAGTGAAAGGGGACGAAGGGATCGGATGCTCAGCCCACGTTACCATCATATCACATGTCCCAACAGTATCACAGCTGAAACAGATTAGGCCATTTTCAACCCTGACTTGCACGACCAAATTTTTTGAGGTGTAGACAGGATTGCAGGCAAGCACTCCTGGTCCAGCCTTCCTTGTATCAATGGCCAAAGTAACTGTCTCTCCAACATGAACAATCTTTGGTAATGTTGATGTGATGGCACAAGCATCTGGATTGGACACATTGATCGAGAACGGACTCCCATTGATGTGGTAGGTACCGCACATTATAGAGACGATATACTCCCCTAGCTGCTTGGGAGAAAACTGCGCTATAGCTGCATCATTTTCATAGCTGACCTTCACAGCAGCATCATGTGCCTTATGTAGAGCTGTAACGGACACATTCTGGTCTCCATTCTTTAAACCAGTGACAACTAGTTTCACGTTTTCTTTCAGACGGCAGTAGGTGGTGGGAGGTGTGAACCGGAAAGAAGACACGTCTACAATGCGGTACTTCAACGCTGCCTTCATAAGATTAACTTGGGAGTACCTGAGGAGAAGCTGGAATTCACCCTTATCCCTTGGAGTGTAGCTTACAGTTACCACACCATTAGCAAGTTTATCCTCGATAACTAGAGGCTCTACTGCCCCATTACTATGCTTGGCCTCAGCCTTCAGAAGGGAAACATCCAAGTTGAGTAAGTTCATGGTGAACGTGAAAGGCACACCAACCCTTGCAACGAAGTCTTTGCTTGGGAGGTCAGAAATGACAATGCTAGCACTGTCAACTACAGAGAAATTGAAAGGACTGCCAGGGATGAACACATCATCCCATAGGACTTCAATCGTTTGTAGGCCCCTTTCCTGCGGTTCCAACCTGAGGCTGTACATTCTTTCTGTCTTCTGGGTGACGAGTGCCTTACAACTGCAGTTGACAGCTCTAGCAGTCAACACTCCAGTCCCTGCATTGGTTACATCAATGCCAACCTCTATTGCCGTTCCCAGAATGTAGGAGCGAGCACCGTCAAAAGCACCTGCTGAGCACTTGCATTGCGAGGCATCTGGTGCAGGCAGTGACTGGATATTAAACGGACTGCCTGGAATTTCAACTTCGTCAACATAAATGCTCAAAGTGAAATGGCCTGCCTTTGGAGTACAATACAGGATCTCATATGTACCCTTCTTGCTCTCTACGATGGACACTAATGCTTCTGTGGCAATGGGTTTCAACTCTGAGGGTACCACAACCTTACTTTCAAAACCTTCACCACTTAGCTTCACCTGCAGCAAACGTTTCTTCAGTAGATCACCAGCGGAGCCAATCAATGAGCACTTTGCTGGTCTTAATGCTACACAGGTTCTCATCCCACTTCCTGTAGCTGTGAATGAGCCCACATCAGTCCTCTTGGTGAAGTCAACCTTGTAGGGACTGTGTGGAATGGGAAAGCCTGCCCACCTCACATCAATCATGTATTGTCCAACATCAGGTGTAGTAAATGTGACACTATAAATGTCATCGTTGGTCTTTATCACGTTAGCTGTGTACACTGCCTTTGGTCCCTGTACCTTCACCATCAGCTCACCAGGTCCTGCTTGTGTGGCCCTCACCGTAAAATCAAATGGTACTCCTGTCTTCCCAACACCTGAGGTCAGTCCACGACCATATACACTACACTGAGTTGCATCACACACACAGACTGTGAATGGAGTTGAAGGTATGCTGCTATGACCCCATGACACACTAACTGCAGCTTCACCAATGGAGAGTGGTGTTAATGTCAGGGAGTACAAGTCTTGCTCATTCTTAGTAACAGATGCTATGGCAACTGAGGTGTTGGATGATGAGCACTCCAGCTGTCCTGGACCTGCACCTCTGGTAGTGATGGCTACGATAGCTGGTGTCCCTAAAAGCAAGTACTTGGGAACAGAATTAAATATGCACATTGTTGGGTTTAGTACTGCAATGTTCAAGGGGCTTCCCCTGACATTTTCCCCACTACAGGTAACAATGACTGTGTGTTGGCCAACTTCAGAAGGTGTGTACTTAAAGAAGGTAAGATCTTCTCTCTGAGGAATGAGTGAGAGCTCATGTGTTCTGGATGGAGATTTCATCAGAACACGCATACCACACATCTCACCAGTAATGGAAAATGTTGCCTCTTTCTTTACAACTAGGGACTTTGCCAGTGGAGGGTCATTGACTGTCAAAAAATGTTGAGAGGGATCCACCACCACCACTTTGAACGGACTTCCACTTAAACGATTTCCACTGAACAAGATGTCGAAGTAGATGCTTCCTACCTTAGTTGCCTTGTAGCGATACTCGTATATGCTTGTTGGGGGAGGGTTGATTGCCTTCATGGTCACTGGTTCTGCAATGCCTTCAGTAACCATGACAACAACAACAGCATTACCAGCTAGCTGAGTGTCCACAGTAAAATCCAGAGTTTTCCCAAGTGGAATGGAATCTGTCATGAATGAGACTATGCATTGTGATGGATCGATTGCATTGATTTTCAGCGGGCTTCCAGGAATACCTACTCCATCCCAAGTCAGGTTGACAGTATGGTCACCAACTATCGTGGGAGCAAACTTTAGATGATGTAATGTACGATTGCCATGCACTTCAGTGGGTGCAACCTTGTTGGTTCTGTGGAGTGGATCTGTGACGACAACATCCAGAGCTCCGTACCCAGCATCAGTGGTATCAATGCTAAACTCTGCAGGTGTAGTCAATAATACTGTAGTCCCTTCTGGGAATTTATCGGATAGGATGCATTTAGATGCATCAGGAGGTGATCTAACTATAAGTGTGAATGGACTGCCAGTGATTGGCTTTTTAAGCAAAGTCAAGTGTAGAGAGTACTGTCCAGGTTCTTGGCCCAATACCTGTATCAGGTAAGTGCCATCATTGTTGTCCTTAATAGTGAGCTTAGGAAGACGAGGGTCACCTATGGGCACAGCGTCACTGGTGCATTCTACTGTCAGGAAACCTTTTTTTGCCAATCCTGGTTCAGACATATTCATCTTAATCTCATATAGCTGTCTAGCACATACAGAAACTACACCCTCACTAGCCACAGTGCTGGTGGAGAGTGAAATGCTTTGGATGACGTCAAACTCAAGTGGCGCACCCAATGTTCTTCCTGCAAGTGACATCTTCACTTCATATTTACCCAGTTCAGATGGCTTCAGAAGAGCAACATAAAATCCCTTTCGTTTGTCCTCATCCACCTGTACCACATAACTTCCACTGGGACCCATCACATCTACCACGGGCTTTCCCTGTCCACTTTCAGAGCAGTCTATTGCAAAGGGAACACTTTCTCCGAGCATAACAACTCCGCAATCCATGTTGCGCCCACACGTCCATTTGGCCTTAGAGGCATCTACAAAGTTCACCAGTAGTGGAGATGAAGGGATCGGGTACCCAGCCCACGTCACTACCATGCTACTGGTACAAACACTGTTGCTGCTTAACACACAACAGTCTTGCTTATTCCTGACAATCCTGACTTGCACAGCCTGACTGTCTGCAGCGGATATGGGATTGCAGCCAAGTTCTCCTGGTCCAGCCTTAGAAGTGTCAACAATCAGAGTTGCCGAGTCGTTAATGTGCACCACAGATGGAGGAGGTGAGGTGACAACACAGGCATCCGGGTCAGTCACAGTGACAAGAAATGGGCTTCCATTGATATGATAATTACCATACACTGTGGAGACCACGTACTCTCCTATGCATTTGGGAGCAAACTGTGCAACAGCTGTATTTCTTTCATAGGTTGCCTTAACCGCAGCATTGTGTGCTTTATGGACCGCAGTGATGGATAACTTCTGGTCTCCCTGCTGCAGCCCATCAACAGTAAACATCACATATTCTTTTAGCTGACAGTAACCAGCAGGTGAAGTCACTTGGAGTGCCGCCATATTCACAGCTGAGTATTTCAGCACTGACTTCAAAAGGTTATTCTGTGCATATGACAAGAGAAGCTGGAATCCTCCAATGTCATTAGGAACATAAGTCAACTTCACAGTACCATCAGGTAGTTTATCACTTATAATTACAGGCTCAATTTTTCCATTGCTCAGCTTTGCTTCAGCCTTCAAAAATGATGCATCGAGGGACCCCAACTTCAGCCCTGTGACAAAAGGTTCACCCACTTTACTTACATATTCTTTGGCATTTAGAATGTCGTCAAGGACTACTGATGCTAAGTCAATCACAGAGAAACTGAAAGGACTCCCAGGAATGGGAACATCATCCCACAGCACCTCAATTGTGAGCTGATTACCTTCCTTTGGATCCACCCTAATGCTGTACACCTGATTTTCCTCTTGGGTGATGAATATTTTGCAGCTGGTATTCGCAGCTTTAGTTGTCAGTGTCCCAGTTCCTGCTTTTGATGCATCAACTTTAAATTCAATGCTATTCCCCAAAATATGGGAAACATGTCTCTCAATAGTACTTCCATAAGCACTACATTGCATGGCGTTGGGCGGGGGCAATGACTGAATTCGAAATGGGCTGCCTGGAATTTCAACCTCGTCAACAGTAATGCTCAAAATGTACTGGCCTGCCTTTGGAGTACAATACAGGATCTCATATGTACCCTTCTTGCTCTCTACGATGGACAATAATGCTTCTGTGGCAATGGGTTTTAACTCTGAGGGTACCACAACCTTACTTTCAAAACCTTCACCACTTAGCTTCACCTGCAGCAAACGTTTCTTCAGTAGATCACCAGCGGAGCCAATCAATGAGCACTTTGCTGGTCTTAATGCTACACAGGTTCTCATCCCACTTCCTGTAGCTGTGAATGAGCTGACATCAGTTCTCTTGGTGAAGTCAACCTTGTAAGGACTGTGTGGAATGGGAAAGCCTGCCCACCTCACATCAATCATGTATTGTCCAACATCAGGTGTAGTAAATGCGACACTAAAAGTGTCATCGTTGGTCTTTATCACTGTAGCTGTGTACACTGCCTTTGGTCCCTGTACCTTCACCATCAGCTCACCAGGGCCTGCTTGTGTGGCCCTCACTGTAAAATCAAATGGTACTCCTGTCTTCCCAACACCTGAGGTCAGTCCACGACCATATACACTACACTGAGTTGCATCACACACACAGACTGTGAATGGAGTTGAAGGTATGCTGCATTGACCCCATGACACACTAACTGCAGCTTCACCAATGGAGAGTGGTGTTAATGTCAGGGAGTACAAGTCTTGCTCATTCTTAGTAACAGATGCTATGGCAACTGAGGTGTTGGATGATGAGCACTCCAGCTGTCCTGGACCTGCACCTCTGGTAGTGATGGCTACGATAGCTGGTGTCCCTAAAAGCAAGTACCTGGGAACAGTGTTCAATATGCACATTGAGGGATCAATCACTGTGATAGCTAGAGGACTTTCTTTCATATTCACACCACCACTGGTGACACGAACAGTGTGCTGGCCAATTTCAGCCGGTGTATATAGACAAAAGCTGAGGCTCTCACTATGTGAAATGATGGGAAGTTCTTGCTCACTGTTTTGTGACTTTGCAATAACATGAACATCTTGATTGCTTCCAGAAAGAGAAAAAATTACTTCCTTTTTGACAATTAGGGACTTTCCTGGTGGAGGCTCCTTGATAGATAAATTACACTGAGAGGGATCAACTACCACTACTTTGAATGGACATTGATTCAAAAGGTTTTCGCCATAAAAGATATCAAAAGATATGGTACCTACCTTTTTAGCTTTGTAGCAGTACTCAGAAATATTATTTGAGGCTGTGATTACCTTCATTGCCACTGGTTTGTTGTGATTTTCTTTAACCATGACAATTAGGGATGAAATCCCAGCCATGTTGGTGTCCACAGTAAAATTCAGCATCTGCCGAAGTGGAATCGAGCCATTAGGAAACTGAGAAACGATACATCTGGATGGATCGATTGCATTGAATTTGAATGGACTTCCGGGAATAATTGCACCATCCCAAGCGACAATCACAGTATAGCATCCTATTACTTTGGGGATGAGTTTGATGTGATGCAGTGTACGTTTGTCTCTCTCCTCGACAATGGAAACCCTAACCCCTCTCTGCTGTGGGTCTGTGGCGACAGCAGTTAGTTTTCCGTAACCAGCATCTGTAGTGTCAACAGTGAACTCCACAGGTAAATTTAACAGCACTGTGGTCTTGTTCAAGCACCTGCCCAATGAAATACACCTAGTTGCATCTGGACGTGACCTAATTAAAATTGCAAATGGACTTCCGCTAATTGGCTTTTTAAACCAATCAATGTGAAAGAAATACTGTCCTGGATCAGGGGCCAATAGCCGTAGCAGGTAAGTGCCATCATTGTTGTCCTTAATGGTGAGCTTAGGAAGACGAGGGTCACCTATGGGCATGGTGTCACTGGTGCATTCCATTTTCAATAATCCCTTGTTCACTAGTCCTGGCTCTGACAAACGAATAATCACTTCAGACGGTTTTCCTGCAACCAGTGATTCAAACCACTCACTAATCATAGTAGCAGAGAAAGACGTGATATTTCTGACAACATCAAGTTCAACCTTTGTTCCAACTGGTTTGCCAGCAAGGTAACATTGAATTTCATGGCTTCCAAGTTGTAATGGTTTCAGAACAGCGGTATAGAATCCCATCCTTGTATCTGTTCCCTCCTCAATTGAATATATACCTTTGGGACCAATTGCTTTAAATTCAGGCTTTCCTTGTCCACTTTCAGAGCAATCTACTGTAAAGTCAACACTTTCTCCGAGCACAATTGTATTGCTGTGTTCATATGTCCATGATGCTTTTGAGGCATCCACAAAATTTACAACATGTACAAAAGAAGTGATTGGGTACCCAGCCCATGTCACCACCATTTCACTAGTTCCTACAGTGTCACTGCTGAACAAAATGCAGCCTTGTTTGTTCTTCACAGTTTGAACAGATACCAACAGATCTTTTGGGGACGAGACAGGACTGCATAAGAGTTCTCCTGGCCCAGCCTTGCTGGTGTCCACAATGATGGAGGCCATTTCTCCAACATGGACCTCTGCTGGTGGAGGAGAAATTATGATGCAGGCATCAGGGTCTGACACCAATACGAAGAAGGGACTCCCATTCACATGGTGGCTGCTATACATCACAGAGATTACATACTTCCCTAGGTGTTTGGGTACAAATTGAGCAATGGTGGAGCCAAATGTGACCTTTGCTGCAACACCAAGCTCACTGTGAACAGCTGTGATGGACAATTTTGGGTCTACTTGGCTTAGACCACTAACTGTAAACTTAACACTGTCTTTTATTCGGAAATACTTCGTAGGTTGGGCAACTTGGATTTGGGATAGGTTGATGATTGTGTATTTGACTGTTGATGTTAAAAGATTCACTTGTCCATACGATACGAGAAGCTCCATTTCTCCAGCATTGTTTGGGGTATAGCTTACCTTCACTATGCCATTAGGAAGTCCATTGCTCACAACACAAGGTTCAACTATTCCGTTTGACAACTTCATCTCAGTTTTCAGTAGTGATGTGTCCAGACTTCCCATATTGACACTAAATGCAAATGGCGTGCCAACTTTGGCCACATACTCTTTGCTTGGTAAATCAGAAATGACTATGGAAGATGAGTCAGTCACTGTAAATACGAATGGGCTGCCTGGTATAGGTGCATCACCCCACAACACCTCAATTGTGTGAATGCCACTTTCTCTTGGTTCCAACCTGACAAGATAGATCTTCCGTTCCTGCTTAGTGATGGATATCTTGCAGTTGCAGTTCACAGCTCTTGCTGCCAATGTTCCCCTTCCTGCTTTGGTTAGATCAACGTTAAACTCCATGGTCTTTCCCAACAAGCACGCAAGGCGATTCTCAAGCGCACTACCATAGCATACGCAACTAGAGGCATCAGACAATGGCAATGCTTTGATGTGGAATGGACTGCCTGGGATATCAATCCCATCAATTCTAGTGCTCAGAAGGAATTGTCCAGGTCGGGGAGCAAAGTACTGAATTTTGTATGTACCTTTCTTAGTTTCAGTGATAGACACCTGAGCCTCTGTAGCTACTGGTTTGAACTCCAATGGTCCCACAAGTTTACTTTCAAAACCTTGTCCCCGTAGCTTCACCTGAAGCAAACCATTCTTCACAAGATCTCCAACAGGACCAACCAATACACAATTCACAGGTTGTAGAGCTATGCAGGTGTTGTCAGCTGTGAGGGTGAACTGACTTGCATCAACCCCTTCAATTACGTTAATCATATATGGACTGTTAGGAATGGAGGCATCCCCCCATTTCACGTCAATCAGGTGCTGTCCAATCTCTGATGCGACAAAGCTAACTTCATAGATATCAACATTGGTCTTTGTCGCTTTTGCTGTGTACACTGCCTTTGGTCCCTGTACATTCACTATCAGCTCACCAGGTCCTGCTTGGGTGGTCCTCACTGTAAAATCGAATGGTACTCCTGTCTTCCCAACACCTGAGGTCAGTCCACGACCATATACACTACACTGAGTTGCATCACACACAGAGACTGTAAACGGACCAGGAGGAACTTCAAATTCAGCCCAGACCAAGTGAAGTAAGGTTTCTCCCATTGCAATGGCTATCACCTTCAACACATAGTGGTCTTGATCAGATTTTGTAATCATTGCTGTAGCAACAGGTGTGTTTGATGAGGTACACTCTAGCTCACCAGGTCCTGCTCCTTTGGTTCCAATTTTAATGGATGCAGTTGTTCCCAGCTGTAAGTATTTAGGTAGTGCGGCCATTAGGATACACTTAGAAGGATCTGACGCAGAGAGGTTGAGGGGACTTCCCTTTATGTGTTCATCATTGCACATGACATAAATGGTGTGCTGACCAACTTCTGTTGGAGTGTATTTGGTGACACTGGTCTCTTTACTTCGGGGTAACACTAGAAGGTCTTGTATGTGATTTTGAGACTTTGCTGATGCCTTCAATGCTTGAGAATCACCACCTATAATTGTGCAAGTCGTCTCCTTCATGACAATCAACAATTTTGTTGTTGCAGACACACTGTACTTTGAGGGATCAGCAACAAGAACTTTGAATGGACTTCCGGGAACAGTGCATCCCATCAACTGTACGATTATTTCATCTATGCCAACCTCTACAGGAGTGTAGCTAACTTCAGCCGTGCCTGCTTCTGTGGAGATAACTTTCCCCACCTCAGTTTTGGCATTACGGTGTAGAATTGTAACTGATAAGTCAGCCGTTTTCTCCAGTCCTTTGACCTCCATTATGACGGGCTTGTCAATCTTGGCTAACTGACCCGGCATAAAGTACTTGCTCGTTATTGCGAACGACCGCTGATCAGTTATTCTTACATTGTAATGACGTGATTTAGCTCCTTCCCATTCGATATCAAGGGAGACGAGGACAGAGAAAGGGCTCCCACTGATGTGCCGGTTGTTGCTCATGACCGAGATGACATACTCCCCTAGCTGCTTGGGTGCAAACTGCGCCAGAGCTATGCCGCTGTTGTTCTGGTCCAATTTTACGACCGCGTTGTGTGTCTTGTGGACTGCTGTTATGGACAACTTCTGGTCTCTCTGTGCGAGGCCGCTAATTGTGAACTTGACAGGTTCCCTCAGCTGACAGTACCCAGTGACTGGGGTCACCTGGAATAAGGCAGGGTTGACAATGGGACATATCCACGGCAACCCTAGAAGGTTCACTTGGGCATAAGTCAAAAGGAGCTCCATGACACCGACCTCCTTCGGAGTGTAGCTCACCTTGACGACACCCTCAGCAACCTTGCTCACCGTCAACGGATCGATCCTCCCATTGTTTAGCTTGATTCCGGTCTTCAGAAGGCTCATATCCAAACTCCCAACATTGACTGTGAAGGTAAAAGGTTCTCCGATATTGACAGTATGCCCTTCCGCATTGGGGAGGTCCAACACAGTTATGGCAGAGGGGTCAACGACGGTGAAATTGAACGGGCTTCCCGGTATGGGGGCATCGTCCCACAGCACTTCGATTGTGTGCACCCCTGGCTCCGTAGGCTCGAACTTGATGCTGTTGATCCTCTCCCCACCCGCCGTGTCATGCTGTGCAGTGTACAACTTCGACGAGCGTTTAGAGGACTTGACCTTCAACACTCCGGTTCCAGCAAGCGTCGAGTCAACCTTAAATTCCAATGGCTGTCCCATGACCTGAGCCAAAGGATTCTCTATCGCGTTGCCGTAGCTCTTGCACTTCGAGGCGTCCGGGGAAGGCAGAGAATGGACCTGAAATGGACTGCCGGGGACAGGGGCCTCATCAATGGTGATGCTCAAACTGAATTGGCCAGCTACAGGAACCGAGTACAGGAGCTCATACGTACCTTTCTTGCTCTCAGTGACGGTCACAAGTGCCTCCCCAGGTGTCGGCTTGAATGCGGAACTACTGACCAACTTACTTTCAAAACCGTGTCCGAGAAGATTGACATGCAACAGACCACTCTTGACAAGGTCACCAACGGGCCCAACCAAGAGGCACTTGGCTGGTTTTAATGCGACACAGGTGCCCAACCCATCTCCCGTGGCTACAAAATGACTAGCGTCAACGCCTTTCGTGAAGTCGACCATGTAAGGACTGTTGGGGATGGGGACTCCAGTCCACCTCACGTCGATCGCGTGCTTTCCAATCTCGTAAGTGATGAACCGGACGTTGTACGTGCCATCAACGCTGAACTTCAGTTCTCCAAGGTACATTGTCTTCGGTCCCTGCACCCTCACCACCAGTTCCCCGTGTCCCGCGTGGGTGGCCTGCACTGTGAAGTCAAACTGCTCTCCCACCTTCCCTGTACCTGAGGTGAGTCCATGGCCATACGCACTGCACTGGGACGCATCGCAGACACACACCATGAACGGAGTCGACGGAACGATCCCCGCGCCCCAGGTCAGACGGACTTCGACGTCACCGATGGCGACCGGCAGCAGCTTCACTGTGTACAGGTCTTGATCGCCACCATTGGCAACAGTTGCTACGACGATGGCAGTGTTGGACGAGGTGCACTCGAGCTGACCGGGGCCCGCATCCTTGGTGCCAACTTTGATGACAGCTGGTGCTCCTATCTGCAAGTATTTTGGCGCAGAACCCATTACAACCTTTGACGTGTCGGAAACCGAGAGGTGAAGGGGACTTCCCTTGATGTTTTCGCCCTCGCAGGTTACAGAGACTATGTGCTGTCCAACGTCTAAAGGAACGTACTTACAGAAGCTGAGGTTGTTACCCTGGGGAGTAATGGACAGTTCTTGCTCGCGATTCGAAGATTTTGCCACAACTTTGAGTCCCTGTGTGTTTCCAGTGATTGCGAGCGTTGCCTCCTTCCTGGCAACCAGGAAATGACCAGTTGGAGGGTCTCTGACTGACACGCTGCATTGGGATGGGTCAACCACCACCACTTTGAAAGGACTCCCGAGAACGCTCTGAGCCGCAAGAGTGACAATGACATCGTCACTGCCCAAACGCACTGGCACATAGCTGACTTCGGCTGACCCCGGACCCTTTGAGACGACCTTTGCCACCTCCGTCTGCCCGTCAGGGTGTTGGATTGTGACCACTAGATCTGCCATGTCCTGCAGACCTTTGGCCTCCATGACAACGGGCTTACCAAGCTTAGCCAACTGCCCAGGCATAAAGTTATTGCTGTTTATTGCAAATGATCCCGGATCAACCACTTCCACACTATAATGTTTCTCAGAGACAACTTTTGGTCCATCCCATTTGATTTCAAGAGACAACTTTCCGGAAACGCTGGGAGTGTAGGTAACAAGAAACACGCCATTCGGTTCCTTTGAAATGTTCACCGGAAGTGACGTTTTCTGGCCTTTCATTACGGCGGATATTATCGGTTCCCCCGACATTCCTGCTCCGTCCACCTGAAAATTGGCGGGACGACCCACAAAAGCGCGGGAGAGCCCGGACCCGCTGCACAGAATGGTCGAACCTTTAGGCGGCACCAGTTTGGATCCCTGCAGCTGAGACAGGTAGATGGCCACGTTGAGCTCGTCGACGGTGGGGTCGGCCATTAGCGAGGCCTTGATGAACGGCTTGACCTGCAAATGTTCCTCCGCCACGTGCATCGCCTGAACGAGGTTCTCTATCGCGTCGGCCGGGTCCATCTGACGGCACTTTGGAAGTATCCCTGAACCGATGGCGTCGACGAGGTAGGCGAGGTTTATGCCACTGTTCCAGTCCGTTGTCAGGTTGGTGATGTTGCGATCGGGCAGGGTTTCCCTCAGCCATCGCATCAGGTTCTCGTTGGCAGGCTTGCAGAAGTAGGAGATGTAAGTCATGACGCTCAGCTCGTCCACGTCCGGATTGCTGAGGGCCGCCGCCTCCAGAATCCTAGGAATTGCGAAGTGCTCCTCCGCTAGCCTGATGCCCAGCTCGCAGTTGGCGAGTCCATTTTGCGGATTAAGGTTGGAGTAGTCCGGACACGACCCAGGCTTAATGTGCTCCACCAGAGCGCACAGGGCAAGCCCGCTGTTCCAGTCTGTGGTGAAGTTACGCACGCTGTGTTCTGGCAGCAGCGTGCCGGTCCACGCCAGCATCGCGTTCTTTGTCGAAACATCTCTGCCGCTACTTCGAATCTGGTACTGTCGGATCAGGGTCCACACCAACCCCAATATCAGCTTTAGGTTTCCTCCGTATATGTCTTCAGGACCTACGTATAATGACGTCACAATAAATGTGTTTGTGCAAAAACTGTGGGTGGGGCTGTACCTATGTTGACGACTTTGACCTTCTCCTTCTCAAGGAAACGCAAGCATGTGCCAAGGTTTTCCAGCTTCGTGGCCTTTATGGTTGGATTTTTGTTGTACGGACCAACGGACTTCATGGATATGTTTTCGAGTAGCTCCGCCAGTACTGTTCCATCTTGCAGATCCGTCTGTAGATTTTGCACCTGCTTGTGCGAAGTTTTAAGCTTGTTGAGAAATGAAGAGTTTATCCAGTTGGTGAAAGTGGTCTCTTGGATGCGCTTCCAATTCTGATCCACTGATCGTGTCATCGCTTCTGCTTCAGCGATTACAAGTTTGTGAGGTGCCACGCCTATCCAATGGCTGGAGATTGCGCATGCGCGTAAAATGGCGAAGCCAATTTAGACAGAACATTATCAATTTGAATTGCACGCTACCTTATAAATCGAACGTATTATCTTGTTCTTCCACAAATCTAAATATGTGCGCATAAAGCTCCGGCTCTAGTTAGGTCCTGAAACATATTCTGTCCAAGCAACGACAGCATCCGGAGGCACCCACAACCAAGCAACGACAGCATCCGGATGCACCCACAACCAAGCAACGACAGCATCCGGAGGCACCCACAACCAAGCAACGACAGCATCCGGAGGCACCCACAACCAAGCAACGACAGCATCCGGATGCACCCACAACCAAGCAACGACAGCATCTGAAGGCAGCCCGCTGGACGATATGAACAAATTAAGTCAAAGCTGGAGCCTTATTATCTCACTCCTAATCTTATTGTATGCACTGACCAAGGAAACAAGGGATTACGGAATTCAGTATGCAATTATGAATTTATGAATATTACAGACCTACATTTAGCAAATAACGTATATAGATTATAGTTTCTTGAATTTGCTAAATGCAGGTCTGCGATAAATTATTATTTATTATTGTTATTGATATTATAATTATAACGCATGTAATGGGTGGTGGTGGTGTTGGTGGTGGTGTTGATGGTGGTGTTGGTGGTGGTGATGGTGGTGGTGGGTAATGCAATAATTAATGCACACCACAGGATACCACTACAGTAATAACTTCACTTCGTAGTCTCAAAACTGCATACACGTTATAGATCGGGTTGTCTCTGACGTAATGGGTCTGGGGCTAAAGAGTACGGCTTCCCTATCATGTGAAGAAATGTTATCCAGCTAGATGAATGCAATAAGTCCGGCATGGGAATTAGGTTATAAGCTTCCTCATCAATATCTGATCAGAATGTTAGTTCACCATACGACAGCATGCTGTTGTTCTTCACCGTATATGTGGTGTTCGATTTTGGTTGCAAACAACCTATCTTCATCATACAGCCGTGCATTCCTCTTTTAAAAAAAAAAGAAGTAGACACGAAGCTTCGTTTGATGGCCGAAATTAGTCTCGTCCCCAGCATGATATGCTGCAATAACAATAATTATCCAATTTCGCATCTGTTGGGTCTGGAGACGAGACTGCGCTTTGTTATTCTGCTTGTAAATTGTAATCCGCGGTTAACTGGAGAGTACGACCATTATTTCAGGGACAAAGGGTCAAACTCGCACAACATGTGTACTGACAACGACCCTGGAAGGCGTCTGTGCGCGTACCTTCTTATGCTATTAGAGTGCAGGTATCAAGGTGTATCACCTCAGTGAGGAGACGGAGACAAGGGAGCGTACATGTACGACACCAAAATTGATAGCGGAAGCAGCATGTAAAGAATTGCAAAGGATTTTCAAGCTCCAAGGTGTATTTGCGGGGTGCTAGTTTGCGGTTTTCCCCCAGGTGGATTTCCCCTGATAGAGGGTCTGCCACTGGGTTGGGGGGGGGGGGGGGGGGGGGGAGAGGGCGGGGGCTAGGGGGCTCGGTGGGGAGGGGGGGGGAGAGGGGGCGCGGGGTTTCCTGCAGAGAGATGTGCATAGACTCATCACAGGTTTTATTTCAGTCCCCCGCTCAGACTAGGTGTTGATTTATGTACAAGTTAGCAGGAGCATTCATTAGATCATTGATATAGAGTTGATAACAGATGACGCTTCTGTAGGTCAAATGTAATGGTACAAATCACTTGTATCTCTTCCCAGTGACCCTCCAAGCTTTGCATAGGGAATAGTTGGGGGCTTGACAGTTTTTACCAATATGGAGTTTTGAATTCTGTCTTGCATTAGATAGGCGGCAGAGACCACATGCAGGTGATCCCAATCCCAATCCGTAGTACAGTTTCATGGTTAAAGCGTTAAGTGCAGTGATTTGGAATCACCATCTTGATTTGGTGGATGTGGAAGAAGAAACAAACATCATGACTATCTGTGGCCTCTATTTCAGGGTTATACTGTGATGGTGAAGATGTCTCTTCCGATACAATGAGTATGCACCAACATTTTTTGCAATGCGTTGAAACTGGAAGAATGGTTACATTTCCATGCTCTGCTAGAGAAAAGGACCTCAATAATGTTGGAGTGACAAGAAGTATATTTGGCATTGTAAGGACTACAATACTCTTGCTTAGTACAATGTACATGCACGGCCGTGTATATGTGCCAGCTGCATACTTTAGTATTGCGCTTTCTACATCACGGCGCTAAGTCCAAATCTGGCTAGGAACTTTTTTTTTTCTATTATGGTTTTGAGGCTTATCTACATACAGAGCCTTTCTGACTATTTTTCGAAAAAAAAGACGATTCTATACAAAATACTGCTATAAAATGATCATTTCTCGTCGATCCAGTGTTAAACATCGATACATTAAGCTATCCATGATATAACGAATGCTGTAGTATCATTCAGCGGTTGGTATTTAACCCCGTCCCCAGCCAGTTCTTAACCGCATCTGCTATATAATTAGTACACTCAACGAAATGCGCCACACACAGGCATGAAGGCTTTTCTCGTGTTCCTCGCCTGCCTCTGCATCGTGCGAGGGCAGCTACTATCTGGGTGCCCCCTGCCCGATAACGCGACACTGCAGACCATCGTATCCCAACTCCGTGGTGCCGCCATCCAACTCACCACCTCCCCAGCGTACAAGTGTCAAGCAACCAGCGGAACACAAGGAGCCTTCCAGTACTTCTCCGCGGTACTGCGGTATACGCGGAGCGGGGTACAAGAGGCGGGGCAGTTCGATGCCTCGTGCCTCGACGGCAAGTCGTGGACTGGCATTAGCTCGCTGCCACTGGCCTCCCCGACGGACCCTGTGCTCGGAGCTCTGCTCAAGACGAATTGTTTGCAGTGCGTCACACCGAACGCTTCAAACGCGCTACTCCAGAACCTAGATGCTGTGACGCACTGTCTGCGTAAGTTCCTAATACACTAAACCGCCTACGGTGAGGACGTGAAAACTTATATGGACGCTTGTCTCCATGCACACGTCTCCCCATGCAATAACAGCTTGCCCTAGCAGCTGCAAGGGTCTTGCGCAGTGCTATTACACGTCCGGATACGCCAAGTGTTGCAACTACCTCAACTCCGATGGCAGCTGCGTTGAGCAGTGTCCTTCCTCCCTCTCGCCCAACGCGGCCTTTGTATGCTCCAGTAAGTGGCTTGTGTTACCATCTATAAAATGTTTGTGTTTGTACTATAGCTAAGTATCCATCAATCCATGGTATGTGCATGTGTGTGTGTGTGCGTGCGTTGTGTGTGTGTGTGTGTGTGTGTGTGTGTGTGTGTGTGTGTGCTGTGTTGTGCGTGCTGTGTTGTGTGTGCGTGTGTTGTGTGTACATGTGCACGTGTGTATATATATCACCTAGCTGTATTCTCATTGAGCAGTCATAAAAGGAGGATACATTAGCATCAGATATTATCACTGTAGCCATGGAATCTATGCGGTTCATTACTGAGCAGTCAACAGCTGTTGGGCTAACACCGTGTGGGCGGGCTGTTATTCATTGACGACATGCTTCACCATATGGTCTTGTTCTTAGTTGTGGTTGGATTCTCCTCAAGTGCTGATACCATTTACAGAAGCAACCTGCCCTATCGCTTCACCATCTTTATGAGCACACCACTATCCCCCTACTTGGACACTATCCTTCGAGTAACTGGAGGTAAGTACCTTACAATTGCTTTTGTTATTATGGCCGATTTGCATTGTAATTAACCCCTTGGTGATTAACCCCTTGGTGACTAACACTCACACTGCCAGCTTTCCTCCATGAGGTGATTCAGCCGTGAGGCAAAGGTAATTTTCCGATGGTATCCAGAACAAAGTTGTAGATCTTAGAATACCACATCCTTAAGGTTGGATCACCTCCTTTTTGGCAGCGTATCTGAATGATACACAAGGAAAAATGACTGTGCATAACCACCTACTGTCTTGTCCCCTCAGTGACCCCTCAGTGACCACCTTGTCCCCTCAGTGACCACCTCCTCCCTTCAGTGACCACCTTGTCCCCTCAGTGACCACCTCATCCCCTCAGTGACCACCTCCTCCCCTCAGCGACCACCTCCTCCCCTCAGTGACTGTCTTGTCCCCTCAGTGACCACCTTGTCCCCTCAGTGACTGTCTTGTCCCCTCAGTGACCACCTCATCCCCTCAATGACCACCTTGTCCCCTCAGTGACTGTCTTGTCCCCTCAGTGACCACCTTGTCCCCTCAGTGACCACCTCTTCCCCTCAGTGACCACCTTGTCCCTTCAGTGACCCTCTTGTCCCCTCAATGACCACCTTGTCCCCTCAGTGACCACCTCCTCCCCTCAGTGACCACCTCCTCCCCTCAATGACCACCTCATCCCCTCAGTGACCACCTCATCCCCTCAGTGACCACCTTGTCCCCTCATGTCCCCTCAGTGACCACATCTTGTCCCCTCAGTGACCACACCTTGTCCCCTCATGTTCCCTCAATGACCACCTCCTCCCTTCAGTGACCACCTTGTCCCTTCAGTGACCCCCTTGTCCCCTCAGTGACCACACCTTGTCCCCTCATGTCCCCTCAGTGACCACCTCCTCCCCTCAATGACCACCTCCTCCCCTCAGTGACCACCTTGTCCCCTCAGTGACCACCTCATCCCCTCAGTGACCACCTCCTCCCTTCAGTGACCACCTTGTCCCCTCAGTGACCACCTCCTCCCTTCAGTGACCACCTTGTCCCTTCAGTGACCCCTTGTCCCCTCAGTGACCACACCTTGTCCCCTCAGTGACCACCTTGTCCCTCAGTGACCACCTCATCCCCTCAATGACCACCTTGTCCCCTCAGTGACCACCTCCTCCCTTCAGTGACCACCTCATCCCCTCAGTGACCACCTCCTCCCTTCAGTGACTGTCTTGTCCCCTCATGTCCCCTCAGTGACCACACCTTGTCCCCTCATGTTCCCTCAGTGACCACCTCCTCCCTTCAGTGACCACCTTGTCCCCTCAGTGACCACACCTTGTCCCCTCTGTACATGCTTTTTCGTTAAATCTCGCATTACCTATTAAACAAAATAATAATACAGCTGAATTATGTAACTGGTCATGTCAGGCTGTGGGACCATCTGATAATACAGCTGAATTATGTAACTGGTCATGCCACCATCTGATATACAACGTCTTTATTTTATTACATCTCATTATACGATCTAACTCTAAGTGCTTAAATACGCTACACCAAACTGCCCCAGATATTCTTCTAGAACCAACACAATTCCAATTAAAGTCACACACACACACACACACACACACACACACACACACAGTATTCCTTGTACGATACATTTGTGACTTATCAATAATGTTGATGGTAGCTATCTAGCCACACCCATAGGTCACACCCACCTCAATCCTCTCAGGCACGAACGACGTGACAGTGCCCCTCCTGGAGAATGCTGATCTGATCCAGTATGAAACGGACATCGAGGAAGATGAAATCGCTCTGGAGGACCCGAGAGTGTACACCCTTAGTCTCCAAGCCACCTCCTCCATACTTCCTCTGGTCTCTGGAGGTCTCGTGAGGGCAAAACAGTACTTCCCTACACTGCAGCTTACCGTGATTGACGATGCTGGTGAGTTTGGCCATGTGGGTGTGGCTTGGGGGGCAGGGGGGGGGGGGAAGAGGAATGTATGGCACAGGATGAGGTGTTGTTTCTGGGGACAAGGTACAAGTGGTTAGGGTGCAGTTTGTGTAGTAATTGGCTGTTATGTGATAAGCCAATTGGATGGTTGCCTTTGATTACCTTTTGATCATCAAAACTGTTGTGAAATCTGTGGTCTTGTTTCACACATACGTGATAGGCTTGTGTTGAACACACACACACACACACACACACACACACACACGCACGCACACACAAGACACGTACACATACATGTACACTCATTGGCTATTTCATCAAACCATGGCCAGAAAATGTTAATGACACAAAGGGGAAGTTTGTACCCCATACCTTCCTTACTGCCTTTAGTGCACCCACCTTCCTTACTGCCTTCAGTGTACCCATACCTTCCTTACTGCCTTCAGTGCACCCATACCTTCCTTACTGCCTTTAGTGCACCCACCTTCCTTACTGCCTTCAGTGTACCCATACCTTCCTTACTGCCTTCAGTGTACCCATACCTTCCTTACTGCCTTCAATGTACCCATACCTTCCTTACTGCCTTCAGTGCACCCATACCTTCCTTACTGCCTTCAGTGTACCCATACCTTCCTTACTGCCTTCACTGTACCCATACCTTCCTTACTGCCTTCAATGCCCCCATACCTTCCTTACTGCCTTCAGTGTACCCATACCTTCCTTACTCCATACCTTCCTTACTGCCTTCAGTGTACCCATACCTTCCTTACTGCCTTCAATGTACCCATACCTTCCTTACTGCCTTCAATGTACCCATACCTTCCTTACTGCCTTCAATGCACCCATACCTTCCTTACTGCCTTCAGTGCACCCATACCTTCCTTACTGCCTTCAGTGTACCCATACCTTCCTTACTGCCTTCAGTGCACCCATCACCTTCCTAACTGCCTTCAGTGCACCCATACCTTCCTTACTGCCTTCATGTAACCCATAACCTTTCCTTACTGCCTTCAGTGCACCCATAACCTTCCTTACACTGCCATCAGTGGCACCCAATACCTTCTTACTGCCTCAGTGTCCCATACCTTCCTTACTGACTGACTTCAGTGTACCCATACCTTCCATTACTGTCCTTCAGTGTACCCATCCTTCCTTTACTGCCTTCAATGCACCCTACCTTCCTTACTACTGCCTTCATGTACCCATACATTCCTTAACTGCTTCAGGCACCCATCCCTTCCTTACTTACTTGTCCTTCAGTTCACCCATACTCCTTACTTTGCCTTCAAATTTTCACCCCATCGCCTTCCTTACTCCTACACTACTTCCCATGGTCATTTTCCGCTTCACGGTTCCTGTCTTTTTCTTCCTCTCCCCCCTTCCCTAACACCCCCCACCCCCCCCCCCTTCTCCCTTCAGTTGTGGTCATTGGATTTGCAAGTCCCACAACCACCATCGACTGGAACGTCGCCCACGGTTACCATTGTCAGCTCGATACCCATCGCCAAGCCACTGGTCTTACAACTCACCAGTGGTATGTGTGCCCACATGGCCAGAGCAAGACAATTGCACCAGCTGTGTCACGACTTCATTCCCTATTTCCCTAGCAACGGGCATCAACCAGACTCTGGTGACACAGCCAATCGACTCTCCTTTGGACTTGCAGTTTCCAATCCTACTGGCTTACAGTGACATCATTGTTGCCCTGACAGATGGAAGTGATTTGAGTGTCTCTCTCACCCTCATCACACCAAACCCCTATGTGATGATAGGAGGGTGGGGGTGGGGTCCCTTTTCCTCCACACAGCTGATTGGTGCCAGCAACGAAGGTAGGTGGGGCTGTCTGCTGGGTAACCATGGCAAGGGGGCAAAGTGGTTGGGACCCCCTGATGCCCATATGTGCATGACATATCAGGAAACGCACGTGATTGGCGGGCGTTCCACACAAGTGTGGTGGTCCAGTCTTCGGTGGTATTTCGTAGAGAAGTATCTGCCACATACTATGCCAACAGACAATGATGCTATAGTCGCAGACATACAGTAGAGGACTTAACTCATTGCCTAAGGCCCTCTCATGTAAACCCAGCTCCTCCTCCACCCCAACCTCCTACCACAGCACTCCCACTTTCCTTTCAGAAGGACAATGAGCTGGTCCAAACTCACTTCCACCATTATTGATAAGCATCGAATCAATGCTACTACTTGGCATCTAGCATTCCGGACCCTCCTCTATCTATCTCTCGCATCATGCATCTTCTCTCTCTCTCTCTCTCTCTCTCTCTCTCTCTCTCTCTCTCTCTTCTCTCTCTCTCTCTCTCTCTCTCATCTCTCTTCTCTCTCTCTCTCGTCTCTCTCTCTCTCTCACCTCATCTCATCTCTCTCTCGTCTCTCTCTCTCTCTCTCCTCTCGTCATCTCTCTGCCTCTCTCTCTCCCACACACATCACTCACACTTCACTTTCTTCTACAGAGGTGACCATCGCTTTGCTTCACTAATGTTATTGCAAGTCGAAGGAGATGGCATGTTCTACGTCACCATTGAATGTTTCAACGCAAACCCTGAAAGCAGCCCCATTGCCTTGTGCTTCTAAGTGCAGGTAAGGCCACGCCTCCTCCCACAACCCTCCCACGACCACGCCCTTCCCATAACCACACCTCTTCCATCAATTTTCACTAATCCACATAACTTACTGTCTATCTCCATTATCCCCTGTCCCTCTCCACCTTCCACCTTCCACCAATAATTCACCTGTCTTTAGTCCACTGGTCCCCAGTCTTTTTTTCCACTTTACGATTCTATGCCTGTTGCATCTGCAGAACCTGGTCCCCAGACTAATACATCAGGAGGCAATTACACGTTTGACAATAACACGACAAGCATAGTAATCGCCTTCCCAATCATGGATGACCGTGTTGGCCTGGAGATGGATGTCATCTACAACCTGACCCTGACGCTGGTCCAACCAGACCCAAGGGTCCACTTAAGCCCCGCCTACTTCACAGTTACAATAAAAGACAATGATGGTGAGGTGCCCCATCACTCTGAAGAGGACGAGTGACCCATTATTAAAACTAGTCAGTTGGTTTGTGTGCAAGACATCTACTGTGGATAGTGTAATCATTAAGGAATGGAAGTTGTTTACATTTAACTTTAACATGCAAGTCGTCCTAAACAGTTTTTTAAGTTCCCAGTATGTCTGTCTTATGGTGGTGATGGATTCAGTCAGATAGCTGCATGATTTCTTGTTCTCCTATTAGCTACAGTCTATGAGGCATCTTTGTGTGCCCCTTTGGGTTATACAATTATGCTGGACCTTTTAGACTGTCATTATTAACTGTTAAACATACGTACCAAGCATAGAGTTACCAAAGGGCCAACCAGCGTATCCTCATGCGCGCCATTTCCTCTTGCCTCACACTGAACCTTCCCACCAATTTGTCAGTTGTTTACATTGCCATGGCAACAGAACGTCTTGTGGTTGACAGTGAAACCCTGGTATTGCCCGTGTGTGTGAACAGATCTGGAGCAGAGCGCCTTGCACAACCTCTGCCATTCAGGATCCAGGTTACCAACATTCAAGGTAATCTTCAATCTGGGAGTGCTATATTTAGTACAGTGTGTTTCGTAATTTGATGTGTTCTTACCTCCCTCCTCCATTTCGTAGTAAATAGCTCCATTGTCGCTGGGCAGTTTGACGGTCATTTTGATCCATTGGACTCCTCCTCCTCCGTGGTATGCGTTAACATATCTCTCACTAATCCCAGGGGAGAGCTGGAGGCTACTCTGGTGCTATCTACCCCCATCACAGGCAGGGTTGCTCTGCTGCCTGGCGCCATGGCAACCATCATTAGTGTTACCACTCTTGGTAGGTTGCACATCAAACATGCATATGAGTGTGTACCGTCATCACATTATATATGTGCACAGAGCCTGTATCCAGCAATGTACAACCAGCAGTTACCAGCAGTGTACAACCATTGGTCACCAGCGATGTACAGCCTTTGGTCACCAGCGATGTACAGCCATTGGTCAGCAGCAATGTACAGCCTTTGGTTACCAGCAGTGTACAGCCTTTGGTCACCAGCAATGTACAGCCATTGGTCACCAGCAATGTACAGCCTTTGGTCACCAGCGATGTACAGCCTTTGGTCACCAGCGATGTACAGCCTTTGGTTACCAGCAGTGTACAGCCTTTGGTTACCAGCAGTGTACAGCCATTGGTCACCAGCAATGTACAGCCTTTGGTCACCAGCGATGTACAGCCTTTGGTTACCAGCAGTGTACAGCCTTTGGTTACCAGCAATGTACAGCCTTTGGTTACCAGCAGTGTACAGCCTTTGGTCACCAGTGATGTACAGCCTTTGGTCACCAGCAATGTACAGCCATTGGTCACCAGCAATGTACAGCCTTTGGTCACCAGCGATGTACAGCCTTTGGTCACCAGCGATGTACAGCCTTTGGTCACCAGCAATGTACAGCCTTTGGTTACCAGCAGTGTACAGCCATTGGTCACCAGCAATGTACAGCCTTTGGTCACCAGCGATGTACAGCCTTTGGTCACCAGCAATGTGCAGCCATTGATCACCAGCAATGTACAGCCTTTGGTCACCAGCGATGTACAGCCTTTGGTCACCAGCGATGTGCAGCCATTGGTCACCAGCAATGTACAGCCATTGGTCACCAGCAATGTACAGCCTTTGGTTACCAGCAGTGTACAGCCTTTGGTTACCAGCAATGTGCAGCCTTTGGTCACCAGCGATGTACAGCCTTTGGTCACCAGCAATGTGCAGCCATTGATCACCAGCGATGTACAGCCTTTGGTCACCAGCAATGTGCAGCCATTGATCACCAGCAATGTACAGCCTTTGGTCACCAGCGATGTACAGCCTTTGGTTACCAGCAGTGTACAGCCATTGGTCACCAGCAATGTACAGCCTTTGGTCACCAGCGATGTACAGCCTTTGGTTACCAGCAGTGTACAGCCATTGGTCACCAGCAATGTACAGCCTTTGGTTACCAGCAGTGTACAGCCTTTGGTCACCAGCGATGTACAGCCATTGGTCACCACTACAGTACGATCACAGTTTACTACAAGCAGCGCACACTATACAGGACAGCTCTCGGTCCATATTTCAACATCATCCACCCTGAGTAGTACACTTGCACTTCAGCCTTCCATGTCTCAGCTGCCCACAAGCCACCTCTATCCCACAAGCCAGCTGGTCCACCTCTATTCCACAGGAAGATCTCAATCTTCACAATTTCTGTCCAATCGACCCTCGTCGTCCAGCCAGCTCACTGCCGCACCCCTTCCAAGCCCCTCCCCTTCACCCCAACCAATCACGTCTCAGCTCGTCAACGACACAATGGTTGCCGATCCTTTGTTCACAGTACCCCTGCTCCTAACACCGGAAGGGAGTGACCCAGCCCTCCTTTGCTACGAGGTGCACGGCCAGGCAGGATACCACTACAACCTTGTCTCCGACACATGCGTCTCTGTCAATGCCTTCTACGTGGAACAAGGTTCCCTCAACGTCATCGGCACCATTGGAATCAGGGCTGTGAATGACGCGGGAAGCTGCGTGGAAGTCAGTGTGAACCTGACCTCTGAGTGCATGCCTTACGTGAACGGGCAACCAAGTCTGCAGTACAGTGCACACGGCATCGCTGTCTCCAAGTTCAGGCAGAAGGTGCGCGTAGCCGTGCCCAACTGCAAGGTCCAGTCCCTGGTGATGTGGGTGACCTGCGCTGCATACAGCTCTTACCAGACGCTCCAATTCACAGTCACCAGAGGGTTAAATCTCTCCCCAACGTCGCATGGACTGATCGGTAAAGATAGTGATAGAAATTGACCCTAACACCAACCTTCCAACCTTTTCTCTCTCGCCTCTCCACCCTTCTCCTGTCTCCCCCCCCCCCCAATATGCCATAGGTCAGTTTTGGAGTGTCCCTGTAACGAGGCAGTTATACCAAGATCCAGCCCAACCTGCGGAGGCGGAGTTTCAGCGCTATCTACTGACGGTCTACCATCCGGACGCTGCAGTACCACGCTCATTTTTTGCTGCTCACTACAGTCAGACTTGGGACAGAACGCCCACACCCTGCTACTACGCCGGGAGCTCTCAGGGGGGCCTTGAAGGCCCTAGCCACGACTCTGTCATAGAAGGGAGGTACAGCGATTATCAAGTGAGCGCACTGGAAAGCACTTTGTTCAAGTACTCTAAATTCAACAAGACCATGTGTGTCACTTAGCCTCAATTCCCTCCTCCCCATTCTCACATTTTCCTTTGGCATGTCCAGTGCATCTTATTTTTTTCCTGAGTTTTTGTTTGTTGACACTACTATGCAAGCCCAGCCAGGGAGGGGTGCCAGGGGAGGATGTGAGAGGGGAGTCAGGGGAGGGTGTGAGAGGGTGCCAAGGGAGGGTGTGAGGGTGCCAGGGGGATGTGAGAGGGCTCCAGGGGAGGATGTGAGAGGGTTCCAGGGGAGGGTGTGAGAGGGGTGCCAGGGGAGGATGTGAGAGGGGAGTCAGGTGAGGGTGTGAGGGTACCAGGGGAGGATGTGAGAGGGGAGTCAGGTGAGGGTGTAAGGGTACCAGGGGAGGATGTGATAGGGGAGTCAGGGGAGGGTGTGAGAAGGTGCCAGGGGAGGGTGTGTGAGGGTGCCAGGGGAGGGTGTGAGGGTGCCAGGGGAGGGTGTGAGGGTGCCAGGGGAGGGTGTGAGGGTGCCAGGGGAGGGTGTGAGGGTGCCAGGGGAGGGTGTGAGGGAGTCAGGGGAGGGTGTAAGGGTGCCAGGGGAGGGTGTGAGAGGGTGTCATCTAGGGGGTATGAGGGAGCGCTGTAAGCTCAGCCCCAAAAGCTAATGCGTTTCAAGCAGCTTGGCACCCTAAAAGTCAGTGAAATCACTTATGTTTATGTGCACAGTGTTACTCGGTAATTAAATATCAATCATGCATGGGGAAATAGAATTATAAAGAACTTACAAATGCATGATTGACTCCAGAGCCAGCCCTCATCCTCTTCTCTTTGAATCTTGTTACTCATAATTGATGATGTACTAGATCAAATGAATGCCTTGTTGTATGAAGGCCATGATTTAAACCACGACAGTAGAAAGATCTCTCTCTTTTATATCTCCCAAGAGAACACTTTATTTGGATCCCAAAAGAATAAATATGTCTGACCACCACCCACAAAAAATTAAATGTAGCCAAATGAAATTATCTGCTGCTTTATGGCACATTTCAGCTAGCTAAGCTCGCCATCACATCCACCTGAACTACTAGATGCTTGAAAATTGGTCTGACCAAAACCAGACCAACTGGTCCGTGCGGGTTCAGGGTTAGGTGTCAGCCATTCAATGCAGAAAATCTTCTTCTTAACAGCATTTGGTTACCAAGCCCAAAACACTCTTCATATTGCCTGCCAAGTTTTAATGGCAAAGGCGACAACCATTCTCTATGTGATGTGACCAATAAACAACTCAAGCAGCATCAAACAGCATTAGCATCACGATGATGATTGCATCGGCACTGCTGGCAACTACTACTGAGCCAATGCATAGAGCTATGGTGTAGTCGGTACTGTTCAGCATGAACATCATTGCCCCATACAATCACCATACCCAATGTGAGGGTCATTTTGGCACACAGTTAATGAGCAGCTTAAATGAATGATGCGAATATAACAAAGCTATCCAACAAGGGGTGGGTATGATCTTAAAAAGTACTACAGCAGCATGGGTTACCAAGGGTGGAAGGAGTCTACAAGAGCCGTGTTCAGAAGGCTCACTCATCCCTCAGCTTGGGGCTATGTGGATGCTCCTGTATCTCCTTCTTCAGTTCTGTAGCAATGTGGGGTGTTTCCTTGTGGCTTAGCTCTGAAATCCTCTTCTTTTGCTCCTCCTAAAAGCACCAAGTTGAATCACACTTTAAATTGAAAGCTAACACAAACTGAATAATTTAAGTCTCATA
The DNA here is from genome assembly GCA_013339895.1 of Ephydatia muelleri. Lineage (NCBI taxonomy): Eukaryota > Metazoa > Porifera > Demospongiae > Spongillida > Spongillidae > Ephydatia > Ephydatia muelleri. The sequence continues at coordinate 1,263,891 of JABACO010000010.1, forward strand.
CAAAACTATTGAATTGTGTGTGTGTGTGTTGTGTGTGTGTGTGTGTGTGTGTGTGTGCATTTGGGGTAGAGTGTAGCAATGAATGCCACAGGCACACACTAATAACAACGTTGGGCTTAAAAACCACTCTGTTTTTCAAGTGAAGGCACAAAATTGTACTCGATGCAAACTACCACAGAGGTACTGTTACATACGTCCATGGCGTGATCAGCCTCCTTCTGGTGGATCTTTCGGATCATGTCTTCCTGCAGGTGAGCCTTCTTCTCTGCCATCACGTACTCCAGCTGCTGTGCATCAGCCATCTCTTTGGCCTGCTTGATGCTAGCATTGCGATTTATCTCAGAAAGGACGTCACTTTTTAGAAGGGACAAGTAACCCTTTGCAGGCTGAATTCCTTCCTTGATACGACTGTTGAGATGAAAGACACAATAGCTGGATCACTTCAGTAATTCAAAGACTGGCAGAAGACATACTTTATTCTCAATTATATGGTCTAAATTAAACTGCTTGACTCATTTGGACTCTCTTCCCCTCCCCCTCACCGTTCCTTCTCCTCCTCCATAGCCACATCTGCCTCCTTCTGGTGAGCTTTGCGCAGGAGCTGCTCCTGCATGTACACCTTGGCATCATCCAGCACTTGATGGGAGAGAGATCCTGCAATGGGCTGTCATCATATGCATACAACAGTAATCCCACTGGATGCACAAAATGTACGTTGGCACCTTAATTGGAGGGTGGGCAGAAATCAGTTCTTTCTGAACGTCAAGCAGACGGTTGGCAAAGACGATACGCTGCTTAACAGCTTCATCAGAGAGATGGGTCAGCTCAGCTACACGACGTGTTTTCTCTTCCTCCTCTGCCAACCTAGCAGTGCGCAAGCCAACCTGCAAGGAGAAAGACAACAGGGGGATAGAGGTGCATTGCCCGCACTTGCCCACTGTTGGCTTAAACAATGTATTGTTATCATTTTGGCTGCCTTTACAAATAGCCCACATCATACCCATTGTTGCCTCAGATGTAATCAATACTAAAAGGCTGGCACTGAGCATTAAGATGTAGTCTCTATCTGTATGTGGGAAAACTCCCTCCCCCAACCTCCAATACACACCACATGTAGGTGGGGGGAGGAGTTGCATTCATGCAAAAGTTTGCCAGTAGAGATGTGGGAGCAGGAAATCAGCCACAGCCTAAACTCTTCTGTTCAGGTCATACATGCCCCTAAGCTCAAGTAAGGGTTCTGAGACTTATCACTAGGTGTGGCAACATGATACCAAATTTTCAAAAGAACCCAGCCATTAGATATGGAAATCCCAGCCATTAGGTATGGCAACATGATAGCAAATCAAAAAGGATCCCAGCCTGAAGTGATGTGTGGAAAGATCACCTTATGGAGCAGTTCTTCTTCGACGACTGCCATTCTGTCATGAACAGCATGTCGGGCTTGAGCATCATCTGACCCAGTCTCGTCTTCATTAACGCGACGCTGCCTTTCCTCTTCTTCTGCCAGCTTGCTCTGCCTCTTGTGAACCTGCATATGAAATGGACAGAAGAGGGCATTATAAAGAATCTCAACATTATGCACAATATGCATCACAATGCAATACGCAGGCAGAATTATATCTCTTTCCAGTCTCCACACTGGTAACATGCAGAAATGGCACTACACATAGAAGGCACACCTCTCTCATCATCGATTCCTGCACCAACTCTCTCTTCTGTTCAACATCGTAATGCTCTTTTTCCAGCTTGATCTGCTCATCGGCCTAGCAACAGTGATAAAGTCCAAAGGCCATATTACACAATCAACACTTATCAACTAAATTAAATGGTCAAGAATGTTGGCTGACTACAGAAAGAAGCCAAATTCTCGCCAGCCCTTTAGGGTCAAGATGTTGCTTCCATCCCTGACCAATACAGACAGAGGAGTTCCCTAGTACCTGCATGCGCCTGATGGTCCTCAGAAGGTCCTCCTGCACCATGACCAGGCGGTCATAAGTGAGCTGCCTCTCCTTGCTATCAGATGCACTGCCATCATCACACTCTGCAATACGACGATTTCGTTCTACTTCTTCATCTTGGTGAATCTAATGTGTATACAGCAGCCATAATAAGGGTAGGAAAGAAGAGGCCATGAGGGTGAAAGGCTCCAAGTACATGGAACAAATGAAAAACACCTTTTTGGCAGTAGCTTTGCGAATCAGCTCCTCGTGGACTGCAACCTTCTTCTCTTCGGTGATCCTCTGCATCTGCTCTGTGTCCTCCATTTCTCGTACCTTAACACCATCAATTGAAGCAGACAACAGTAAACTGCCACCAGATAAAACTGCAAATCAACAATCTACACAATTGCTGTGACACATGATATTCTTTCTGAATTCCAAACATGGTTATGGTACAAAGGGTTTGCGTCAACAACTGCCTCTAGTCATGAATTTAATTTTAATCCTCCCAAACCCTCTGCAATTGTACTTGCGAATTTCAAAGTGAATAGAATTATCGTCACTTCTACTGATCTCATCTGTTCTAAGCGCTTATCACAATGCATAGTAGCATTCTCAATTTATCTATTTCCACGCCACCGCTCGACCGCGAACTACCGTTACCCAAACGCCATATCAACGACCGATTCGGAACTATTTTATATGATAGCGGTGGAAGTGGGTGGGAAACTTTAGTCTTGCAGGCCGTGTACAACGGCGCCAGGCCAGCTATGTTGACATACAATTGTAAGGGAGTGATCAGAACGTCTCGTGTTTTGTAACAATCTGGATTAGACTACTAAGTTCATTTACAACGCTAGCTTTGTAACAAACGCCATTGTCTAAAACTTTATTTGCTATTCTTTCCCATCCTACGTGCGTTGCAAACCGTTAGTAATGGCGGAGAAATATGTACACTATCTCTGGTAACGGAAACTATCTGGTAACGAAGACATGCACAATTAAGCGGTGGTCGCAAAATGCACTGCAAATACAGTTGCGGATTTCTTACAAACAGTTTTTTTTTTTAATAAACAGACCATATGCAATATCGTGATGAATTCATTTTTTTTTACAGCTGGAAAATATTTCTATCCAGCTGCTAAAGAGCGCGACAGTGAGTAGATCGAGCGCGCCCTTACCTTCATCTTGTTCAAGCAGGAAATTAAGTCCTCTTGCACTTGAATAAGTTGGTCATACGCCTTACTGCGGACAGCGTCCTCTTTAATAGTTCCTTCCTCAGCTATGCGCCGTGCGCGCTCGTTCTCCACCGCTTCTTGAATTGCCTTAAGAGCCAGCTTGCTCACCAGTTCTTCATGCTTGCTGTCTTCAACTTCCCCCTCTTCCCCACAAGGACGCGGCACATTGTCGCACTTTTCCGTTGCCATTATTTCTCGCCGAGCTCAGATACAAATAATAACAACGACCGGTCGAATTGCATTTATTAAAACAACGCCCGTGATATTAATTAATACTATGGTCAATTGACGTGAAGAATGCGCCCTTTGACCTTATGACAACACACACGTAATGTCCGCATGCAAAAGTTCGACCTCCGTTTCTTCTTGGCGGGGGAAGGCAGAGCAATAGTTGCGATGGCTCCTGCAAGGAGAAGAGCGGAGACCAGAAGGATGGGTATGAACTGTCCAACCGAAATCAATCTGCCAAACGCCAGGTTGCCGGTAATAGCCCCCAGTCTCCCAAATACGGCCTGAATGCCGAACGCAGTAGACCTGGAATTGGGGAAGTGGACACTTAATAATCTTGCAGTGCACCTGCAATTCAACCGGTTCCTAGCTAACTACGTACACTAGTGGCTATTGAAAACAAACACACCAAAGCGCCATTGAAGCCAACAAAAGCAACACAACCTCCCCCCCTCCCCCATTGACCTTACCACACACCACACACCCACCCACCCACCTCACGTTGACAGGAAACAGTTCACTGGTGCCCAGAACATCCAGTGCATTCCACCCAACAGCTGAAAGAGCATTGAAGACACAGGACAGCACAACTATAGCCACCTCTGACTTTGGCACAACCCATATGAGAAGAGTGCTAAGTGCAGATATGGCCATGGAGACACCTGCATAGAATGGGGGCACAATAACACACACTCAGCAGGGAATATAGGTTGCTAGGGGAGGAGTAGATGCCCCCCCCCCACCCACACAGACACACACACACATGCTCAGCAGCAAATAGGTTTCCTGACTAGACAACGTGCAGGTGTGTCTATATTAGGGTGTGGTTTACATGGACCTGACATGCCCACACACATGCACACGTAGGTAAAGCATGAATGCCAGGGGAAGGGGGGGGGGGGGGGAGAGGCACACAAGTGTGATCTTAACAGCACAAGCTAAGCAAAAAACCGCCCTCCATGTTTTGCATAGCTCATCACACACACACACACACACACACACACCACATACACACTCACATGCACACACACAAACTCATACACAACACACATACACACACACCACACACAAACACATGCTCACACATACAGGTATGCACGTTCCGCATGCATACACTTCTACTAGAGACACATTTTAAGAATATATTACACACACATACACACACACACATACACACACACACACTCACCCAATAGTACCCTTGGACCAATCAGATTGATCAGAAAGATGGCCAGTATGATACTAGGCACACCTGACACAGCAATGTACAGACTGTCCAGATACACATTCCCCCCAACCTGGCATGGTGCACTGTTCCTGATGTCCGCCGCACACGAATCCTCCAGCCCAAATGTGCAGTTGTAGGTTATCTCGTTGACGCACTTAAAATACTCGGGAAACCATAGCAACAGTCCGTAGTAACTGCAGGAGGAGGTGGAGGGGAGTGTGACCGGGGGGGGGAGGGAGAGGGGAGTGTGGCCGGGGAGGAGGGAGAGGGGAGTGTGGCTGGGGAGGAGGGAGAGGGGAGTGTGGCTGGGGAGGAGGGAGAGGGGAGTGTGGCCGGGGAGGAGGGAGAGGGGAGTGTGGCCGGGGAGGAGGGAGAGGGGAGTGTGGCCGGGGAGGGGGGAGAGGGGAGTGTGGCCGGGGAGGGGGGAGAGGGGAGTGTGGCCAGGGAGGAAGGTAGTGGGACACGCGTGCATGAACAATCTGGCAACATGCGTGCACATCGAGTGTGCAGTGATGCGCAGGTTAAGGGATTGCAGAAAATCAATTGGCTGCTGATCCCCAGAGGGAGTGGGGCAAGTGTGTGGGCTGTAACCACCTAATTAAGGTGTAATATTTCTAGTGAATTAAGTTACAAATCACATATCTAGTAATACACACATAGCACACATTCTAATGGGTGAAGAAAAGACCATGTAAACAATACTAACAACACACCACACACAGACACCACACACACACACCACACACATACACATACACACACATTATGCATACTTGAGGTGTTAATTATCAGGTAAAAAAATTATCAGGTAAAAAATTCTGTATTTACTACAAGTTGAGTGAACCTTTCTGTGCAGCAACAGAGAAGGCCAAAGGGAGCAATATCCCTGCCTTCTCAACATACCATCCCTGCCTCCTCAACATACCAACCTCTCAACACATGTGGTGTTAAAGATCATCCAGGTGCAACCTTGCAAGGGACTAGGCCATTGAAGAAGGGTCTAAAGAGCATACAAGCAATGGGGGCATTAAATATATATCTACTCCATTTACAGAATGGGATTCTGGATCAAACGTTTCAGTTAATTACTTTGTTCTTTTAAAGTGTGTTTTCATCTTAAATTGAAGCCATCACCTTATCGTAGATGGAATCCAGGAGTACTGTTATCACATTCCAACAGTTTTTAATTTGCAAAAGTCAATGCAGCCGCTGATGGTCAAGCTGTGCTCCTCAGTGATGGTCAAGCTATGTCCCTCAGTGATGGTCAAGCTATGTCCCTCAGTGATGGTCAAGCTATGTCCCTCAGTGATGGTCAAGCTGATGGTCAAGCTGTGTCACTCAGTGATGGTCAAGCTATGTCACTCAGTGATGGTCAAGCTATGTCCCTCACTGATGGTCAAGCTATGTCACTCAGTGATGGTCAAGCTGTGTCCCTCAGTGATGGTCAAGCTATGTCCCTCACTGATGGTCAACTAATGTCACTCAGTGATGGTCAAGCTGTGTCCCTCACTGATGGTCAAGCTCTGTCACTCAGTGATGGTCAAGCTATGTCCCTCAGTGATGGTCAAGCTGTGTCCCTCAGTGATGGTCAAGCTGTGTCCCTCAGTGATGGTCAAGCTATGTCCCTCAGTGATGGTCAAGCTATGTCCCTCAGTGATGGTCAAGCTGTGTCCCTCACTGATGGTCAAGCTCTGTCACTCAGTGATGGTCAAGCTATGTCCCTCAGTGATGGTCAAGCTGTGTCCCTCACTGATGGTCAAGCTCTGTCACTCAGTGATGGTCAAGCTATGTCCCTCAGTGATGGTCAAGCTATGTCCCTCACTGATGGTCAAGCTCTGTCACTCAGTGATGGTCAAGCTATGTCCCTCAGTGATGGTCAAGCTGTGTCCCTCACTGATGGTCAAGCTATGTCCCTCAGTGATGGTCAAGCTATGTCCCTCAGTGATGGTCAAGCTGTGTCCCTCAGTGCACGACAAACAAGCATGATCATATCATTTTCCTTAAGGAAAAGATCAGAATGAGGTAAGAGGAAGCGAACACAACACAACCTCAGGAACCACAAGTGATTTGTTAATGGGAAACAAGAGACCTGCGAACAGACAGCCAATGTCAACTGAACTGATACAGTTTCAACTACCCTTGGAGTACAAATGTAACAAAACCAAATGTTCAAAATTTGCAACCTATCCAGACACACTTCAACCCCACTGTTCCCAAGACCCAATCTGAAGTGATTCAAAATCTCCCAAGGAGACACAACACCCCACGCTTCCCACAGGACATGAGCCTACGTAGGTCCATTACTGCAGACATGAGCCTACGTAGGTCCATTACTGCAGACATGAGCCTACGTAGGTCCATTACTGCAGACATGAGCCTACGTAGGTCCATTACTGCAGACACACAATCCTCACCAGTGCAAATTATTCATTACAGATTGTTCGTATTTTGCCTCTTAAAAGCCTGCTGTTTGATATGGAGTCATATGTTCCCCACAATACACTGTAGAGACAGCAAACATACAGATTGAACTATAGTGTTGTTTGGACACTAATGAACAAAAGTATTTATAACAGCGTACATTTATGAAAGCAAAAGGGTCTCGTATGCCCTATTGCTACAGGACATGCAAAATGGATGGCATTAATTAGGGATAGGTCTTGAGTATGCACAAGTCTCTCCCACCATGAGGAAGTAATTTCCCAGGTGAGCATAACAACATGCACCATCATCAATATCATTGTAGGTTATTTCATGAACACATTACTCAATCTCAACTTGGGAGGGGCATTAGGGTCAAGCCACAATTTTCCAGCTCATAGATAGCCAAAGAAGAAGTAGTTGCCTCATTAACACATCTTTATGCGTTGCAACACGCCCCTGGGTGGTCAGGTGTGCGTATTGAATATAGCACCTTATCTTGGTACGTATTGTTGTGCGTCACATTGTATTATCATGTTTGCTAACACTACTTTCCTTTGAAGTGGAAGATGATAGTGGTGCCTGGGACGACAACAAGTGTTTGCGGCATTAGTCCATATGGTATCCCAACAACACTGTGTGTCTTTAAATGTTGAAATTTGCCTTTGCATATCTTTCAAAGTCGACCTTGATTGGTAAATAATCCCAATTTGACATTTGATAAATTTAAAATGGACAAGAGACGTATTTTTGTGCATCTTCGTCCTATCACCCTCCATTCCTCAACTCCCTTCCTCACCCTCCCTTCCTCACTCTCCTCCTCACCCTCACTTCATCACCCTCCCTTCATCACTCGTCTTCATGCACCCTCCTTCAGCACCCGCCCTTCCTCACCCGCCCCTTCAGCACCCTCCCGGCATCACCCTGCCCTCCTCACCCCCCCCGCACCCTCCCGGCAGCATCACGCCGCTCGGCCCACCCGCCCGGCAGCACCGGCCCGCCATCACCGCCCGCCGCACCCGCCCTGTCCCCCCCTCCCGCCACCCCCCCGCATCACGGCCTGCCGCACCGGCCCGGCATCACGCTCCTGCCTCACCTCCCCGCACTCACCACTCCCGGCATCACCCTCCCTTCCCACCCGCCCGGCATCACTCGCCTGCCGCCCCACTCCCCGCACCCTCCCCGCACCCACCCCGCACACGGCCGCACACCGGCCCGGCACGCCCCGCACACCGCCTCCGCACCCCCCTCCTCACCCCCCGCAGGCACACCCGCCGGCCGCACCGCCCGCAGCACGCCGGCAAGCACCGGCCCTTCATCACCGCCCTTCAGCACCCTCCGCATCAATCAGGCCATCAGCCACCGCCCGCACACCGCACCCCTTCAGCACCCCCCGCACCTTCCTCACACCCCCTCACCTTCCCTCACACCCTCCCTCAGACCCTTCATCACTCCCTCACCGGCCTTCATCACCTACCCTCACCTCCCCTCATCACCCTCCCCACCTTCCCTCATCACCCTCCCTCACCTTCCCTTCATCACCCTCCCTCACCTTCCCTTCATCACCCTCCCTCACCTTTCCCTCATCACCCCTCCTTCATCACTCTCCCTTCCTATTACCTCTCTGTCTCATCCTCCCTTCACTCACCTTCTCAAGCATACATATGCACACACACACACACACGTACACACACATACATACACACACACATACACACACATACACACATACACATACACACATACACACAGCATACACACATACACACACATACACACAGCATACAATTGTAACGGGCTAATGTAGATGCATTGTATTGGGCATGCGCGTAGCATTGTGTAATCTTGCAGGTTGCATAGAAACAATGGTTTTACGCGTACTGTTGTGGAGTTGCCATTAGCACACACAACACACAACACACACACACACCACTGTAACACACACACACACACAGCATACAAGCACACACACACACAGCATACAAGCACACACACACAGCATACAAGCACACACACACACAGCATACAAGCACACACACACACACAGCATACAAGCACACACACACACACAGCATACAAGCACACACACAGCATACAAGCACACACACACACAGCAACAAGCACACACACACACACACACACACACACACACACAGAGCATACAAGCACACACAACGCTTACCCAAAAGACAAGGTGAACCAGATAAATATCATTGCTAAAGTTGCTCTCAAGAATGTCCGACTGAAGAGAAGCTTGGAGGTATGCAAGAGCTAACAGGAGGGAGGGGGAGGAAAGAGGAGGAAGAGGGAGGAGAGAGGGAGGAAGATGGAGAGGATAGGGAAGCCAATGTAATGCTACATGATAGGATGAATTCTATATTAAGCTCACCACAAGAACTTTAGCTATCATGAAACGACTGTGGTTTTCTGATAGTTCTTCTATGTTGTCATGGATACTCTCCAATGTGATTTTAGGCTATGTGCAAAAAGAGGGAAGCACGCTAATTACAGTGTCCATGGTTACAGCTGCCATGATACAGATCATTGATCCTCTTCAAATCCCACCTCTTTTCTCTTCTGTATTGAGTGCATTATCAATTTGTCATGTGTACACATCCACGTCGTGCATTTTGCTGAAGCTTTGAACAACATCAAGCAGATGTGGTTGGGGGTGCCCCCCCCCACCAAATATGTCTTATTAATTTTAGAGGTACCATATAACTATGCAATTCAATGCCAACTATGCCAATGATGGTTGGTCATGGTTGGATAAAGATGGTTGGTCATGGTTGGATAAAGATAGGAGAGAAAAGGCAAATTGGATGGATGTCAAACCTATATTTGTGAATTTCATCAATTTACCCCCACCCACAATTTTTTTTAATTTTTCCTGTATAATATGGAGAGCAACAACCAATTGTGGCAACTACTTATTAAGTAACTGGTTAATTAATACATTGAAGTAACTGGTTAATTAATACATTGAAGTAACTGGTTCATAGAGTCGTATTGTCTAAGTCAAGTGAAATACACTAAATTCGTGAGGTCCCTGATCAGAAACAAACTATGGCCATTTAGATAATAATATAAAGAAGAGCCCTCAAAAATCAAGACAGCGTTTCAAATAGTTGACTACACAATTAGCAAGTGTATAATTACGATCGAAGTTAGATTCTGGCATGACCAAGATTACAATTAATCACGTGATATTTCAAGGGTTTGGTCTAGTTAATTAACTACAACAGCTGGTGTTGTGGTCACTGAACAAATTAAGCCACCATGATTGATTGTCACCTCCCCTAAGGAAAGCAATTATGATAGTCACACCTATCTGTAATGATACACTGATACACCACACCCACACACTAACCACACGCTAATCCACACATTTTGGGAACAAGGGCTCATCACACAAACACACACACACACACACACACACACACACACACACACACACACACCTGTTGCTTCCTGGAGACCAACCTGTTCACCCATTGAATCCTTCCAAGCACCTTCACTAGTTGCTGGTACTTGCGTTTCTGCAAAGAGACATGCAAAGATACCGCATACCCTGCTCAAGCCCACAATGACTCACTTCAAACAGGAACCCAGGACTCTCTGGGAGAGAGAGGAGCAGCAGAGCAGCAGAGAAGCAAGGAAACGTGCACACCATGATATATACCCTCCAGCTCTTCAAGGTGATGGTCCCCAGGGGGGCATCAACTACCCCCTCTAGGGGTTCGATTATGGCCCACGCCATCATTGTGGTGAAGAACTGGCCCACAGACCAGAAGGCTGCCATGACGATGATGAACGGAGCCTGGTTCTTCCTTGAGAAGAACTCTGAGAAGTATGAGAATGCAACGGGAAGAGAACCTCCCACCCTGAGGGAGGGAGGGAGGGAGGGAGGGAGGGAGGGAGGGAGGGAGGGAGGGAGGGAGGGAGGGGGAGTGGGGAGTGGGGAGGGGGGAGGGAGGGAGGGGGAGGGAGGGATGGAGGGAGGGAGGGGGGAGGGAGGGAGGGGGAGGGAGGGAGGGGGGAGGGAGGGAGGGGGAGGGAGGGAGGGAGGAAGGGGGAGGGAGGGGGGAGGAGAGAGGAAGGGATGGGAGGGTTGGGAAAAGGGAGAGGGAGAGGGAGAGAGAGACAGCACAGTTAGTGTAGTGTGTTGGACAGCACAGCTAGTGTCGTGTGTTGGACAGCACAGGTAGTGTGACAGCACGCTAGTTCGAGCATGCAGGTCGCATGCGTCGTTTCATTACCCCACTCCGCTACAGAACCGGAAGAGGAGGAACGAGGTGTAGGTGGGGGAGAACGCCGAGGCGAGCCCAAACGTGCCATTCACGGCCAGGGAGGTGATGAGGCACGTGCGCCTGCCCACGGCATCGGATAAGCTTCCCCAGACGTAGCCACCAACCATCATGCCGAGGAAGATGATGGCGTCCAGCAGTCCCTCTTGGAGCTTGGTGGGTCTTAGGCTGCTCGTCTCGTTGGCCAGCTTCGGGGTC
>JABACO010000010.1:1284794-1301204 GCA_013339895.1 Ephydatia muelleri
TTCTTGGGATGCATTGATGGGTAAGGTAGTAGGCTGTGAGAAAGTCCTCTCCCCCTCTTCCTCTCTCCCCCTCTTCCTCTCTCCCCCTCTTCCTCTCTCCCCCTCTTCCTCTCTCCCCCCTCTTCCTCTCTCCCCCTCTTCCTCTCTCCCCCTCTTCCTTTCTCCCCCTCTTCCTCTCTCCCCTCTTTCTCTCTCCCCCTCTTCCTCTCTCCCCCTCTTCCTCTCTCCCCCTCTTCCTCTCTCCCCCTCTTCCTCTCTCCCCCTCTTCCTCTCTCCCCCTCTTCCTCTCTCCCCTCTTCCTCTCTCCCCCTCTTCCTCTCTCTCCCTCTCTCCTCCCTCCCCCTTCTCTCTCCTCCCCCTCTCTCACGGCATTCGTTTGTGCTGCTAACAAAAGCACATCATCAGTGGCATCACCTCAGTGCTGGGTTGTGCCTAAACACAAAATGCCTTACTGTGGTCGTTTTTAACACCACTCTGGCAATGTACCCTCTCTGCAGACTGGAGGAACTTTGCACTGTACTCAAATCACATATAGCTAGTACACTGTCACTGTTACATCACCTCACATCCACATCACATCACATCACATCATCACATCATCACCATTAATTAAAGCACTCACATCATCACCATTACATCATCACCATTACATCACCATTACATCATCATTATATCACCATTACATTACCACAGATTGGGCGGTTGGAACCTAAACCCCGTAGGGACATTCTGATGACAGACTTCCAGTTCATAGAAATAGTTGACTTCCCGAGGTGAGATGCATGTGGTGATCACATAACTCATGTGGCATGACACCTGACTTTCAGTGCCGGAAGTGACAATACACCAGCCCACAAGTTTCCAGACTTCACTTTTAAAACCTACTCACCAGTTGGCTTCAGGTATGTTAAGGTGTCAGTGGTGGTGGTGATGGTGTGATGGTGGAGGTGATGATGGAGGTGGTGGGGATGGTGGTGTGATGGTGGAGGTGGTGATGATGGAGGTGGTGATGGTGTAATATAGGATGAAGTAGGATTTGTGATAGGTGGCAATATGACTGGTTGTGGGTGTGCCCAGCATGGGTGGGTATGTTCAAGAAGAATGTTGACATTGTTTGTTTTGATGTCTAGATTCTTCAGAGAGGCATTTGGTATCAAAGCAGAAGACTTCCTGGTAAGGATATGGCATCAATTGAAATCTGATAAGGTTGTACATCTATGTGTGCATGTGACCTGTGTATTGTGTGCATGTGACCTGTGTATTGTGTGCATGTGACCTGTGTATTGTGTGCATGTGACCTGTGTATTGTGTGCATGTGACCTGCGTATCGTGTGCATGTGACCTGTGTATCGTGTGTAATTGTGACCTCTTTGTATCTCTGGTTAGGTGGCCATGTGTGATCGTCCTCTAATAGAGCTGTCCAATTCTGGTGCAAGTGGGTCTTTGTTCTTCCTATCTGCCGACGATGCGTTCATCATGAAGACTGTGCAGAAGAAGGAAGCAAAGTTCCTCCAGAAACTGCTGCCTGGTTACTACATGGTGTGTGTGTGTGTGTGTGTGTGTGTGTGTGTGTGTGTGTGTGTGTGTGTGTGTGTGTGTGTGTGTGTGTGTGTGTGTGTGTGTGTGTGTGGTGTGGTGTGGTTGTGGGGTGTGTACATGTGTCTGTATGCAGTTTTGTTGTGTGTTTGCATGTGTGTGTGGGGTGTGTACATGTGTATTATGTCTATGTGCATGTATGTGTGTGAGGAGGGTATACATATTACCTTGGAAATGCAGTGAGCCTCCAAGTTCCTACCACCGGTACAGGGGTCACATGTCTAGTGCCCCTTCTCTTCCCCCCCACCCCATTCCCCATGATATGCTTAATCTGAGGCCAGTTGGCCATCGCATTATATTCCCAACATAACACCCAGCTGACTATCTGTTTGGAATGTGTTATGTTGGGAAAGTATCGAGACATGTGACCCCTGTACCAGTGTTGGAGGTGTGCAGACTAGACCTTCACCATGTTGTACAAGCAGATACCTTGCCATGTCATTATATGGACGTCATTTGAAAGGAATTTTGAGGGGAATTGCTGTGGTCCCACAACTTTACCGCACCATTGGGTCACATGTGATCATACCATGAGAGGAAGACACTGAGATCTCGAGAGGAATGATGCATGTGTCTCCTCGTGATGGTTTCTGTGTAATCTCAGAGTGTTGTTCGTGTGTGTGTGTGTATGTGTGTGTGTATGTGTGTGTATGTGTGTGTGTGTGTGTGTGTGTGACGATGTGCGTGTGGATGTATGCGTGTATGTGTGTGTCAGTGACCACTGAGGTACATGTATTGCTTGCTCTGCAGAACCTTACTCAGAACAAGAGGACTTTGCTTCCCAAGTTCTTTGGCTTATACCGTTACAAGGTGTGTACAAATGTGTACTAATTTGTTCACTTACATTACCTCTGTGTGTGTGTGGGTGTATGTGTGTGTGTGTGTGTGGGTGTATGTGTGTGTATGTGTGTGTGAGTGTGTGATGCTCCACATAATGTGACACATGTTGATCATCACATGCTCATCACATGGGGATCACATGCTCATCATACGGGGATCACATGCTCATCACATGGGATCACATGCTCATCATATGGGGATCACGTGCTCATTTATGGAACTGTTTACTTTGTACATTTGAGCCTCTCTTCTGTTAGTTCCTTTCATCTCTTATCTCTTCCCTCCTCACCCTCTCCCTCTTCTCATCACCTCTCCTCCATCCTCCTTTCTTTCTACCTTCCTCACTCCTTTCTTTCTACCTTCCTCTCTCCTTTCTTCTTCTCTCCTCCCTCCTCCCTCCTCCTTTCCCTGTTCTCACCACCTCTTTCCACTTTCCTCTCTCTTATTTCCATCTCCCTAATCCTCTTCTCCTTCCATCTCCCTAATCCTCCTCTTCTTCCATCTCCCTAATGCTCCTCTCTCCTTCCATCTCCCTAATCCTCCTCTCCTCCTAATCCTCCTCTCCTTCCATCTCCCTAATCCTCCTCTCCTTCCATCTCCCTAATCCTCCCCTCTCCTTCCTCTGTACAGAGTGGTAGTGTGAACATCAGAGTGGCGGTCATGAACAACCTCCTTCCCTCAAGCATCAAGTACCACGAGAAGTATGATCTCAAAGGCTCCACATACAAGAGGAAGGCCAGCCCACACGAGCTCATTAAATCCCACCCAACATTCAAAGACTTGGACTTCAGGGAGAGGCACGATGTAGGTTCCCCCACATGGGCATGTAATTGTGCAGGTGTACGTTAGATGAGGATATTGTGAGGGTGGTTTGATATACTTGTGCAAGGTTGTCAAGTAATTTGTGTGATGCATGACCGTGTCCCAATTTGGAAATAATCGTGGAAAATCGTTATTTCCGTGGTAGTGGTGATTTGTATGTACTGTCTTGTATTAATTATTATGCCAATTTCCATTACCACGTTCAATAGTGATTTTCCGCAACTATTTCCATACAGGATATATACATGTATGGGTGTACATGTGTGCATGTGTATGTGTGTATATGTGTGTGTGTGCACAGCTGTGCATGTGTGCATATGTGTATGGGTGGTTGTGTGTATGTATACACATGTGTATGTGGTGTGCATATGAATGTCATTTGCATATTTTTGCACATTCTGCTGCATCATCTTAATCGCTGCAAGCATGTAATCTCTTCTCCCTTGGACCCACCTTTGCACATGTAATCTCTTCTCCCTTGGACCCACCTTTGCACATGTAATCTCTTCTCCCTTGGACCCACCTTTGCACATGTAATCTCTGTACCCTTGGACCCACCTTTGCACATGTAATCTCTTCTCCCTTGGACCCACCTTTGCACATGTAATCTCTTCTCCCTTGGACCCACCTTTGCACATGTAATCTCTTCTCCCTTGGACCCACCTTTGCACATGTAATCTCTTCTCCCTTGGACCCACCTTTGCACATGTAATCTCTGTACCCTTGGACCCACCTTTGCACATGTAATCTCTGTTCTCTTGGACCCACCTTTGCACATGTAATCTCTGTACCCTTGGACCCACCTTTGCACATGTAATCTCTGTTCTCTTGGACCCACCTTTGCACATGTAATCTCTGTACCCTTGGACCCACCTTTGCACATGTAATCTCTGTTCTCTTGGACCCACCTTTGCACATGTAATCTCCGTTCTCTTGGACTCACCTTTGCACATGTAATCTCTGTTCTCTTGGACCCACCTTTGCACATGTAATCTCTGTACCCTTGGACCCACCTTTGCACATGTAATCTCTGTTCTCTTGGACCCACCTTTGCACATGTAATCTCTGTACCCTTGGACCCACCTTTGCACATGTAATCTCTGTTCTCTTGGACCCACCTTTGCACATGTAATCTCTGTACCCTTGGACCCACCTTTGCACATGTAATCTCTGTTCTCTTGGACCCACCTTTGCACATGTAATCTCTGTACCCTTGGACCCACCTTTGCACATGTAATCTCTGTTCTCTTGGACCCACCTTTGCACATGTAATCTCTGTACCCTTGGACCCACCTTTGCACATGTAATCTCTGTTCTCTTGGACCCACCTTTGCACATGTAATCTCCGTTCTCTTGGACTCACCTTTGCACATGTAATCTCTGTTCTCTTGGACCCACCTTTGCACATGTAATCTCTGTACCCTTGGACCCACCTTTGCACATGTAATCTCTGTTCTCTTGGACCCACCTTTGCACATGTAATCTCTGTACCCTTGGACCCACCTTTGCACATGTAATCTCTGTTCTCTTGGACCCACCTTTGCACATGTAATCTCTGTACCCTTGGACCCACCTTTGCACATGTAATCTCTGTACCCTTGGACCCACCTTTGCACATGTAATCTCTGTTCTCTTGGACCCACCTTTGCACATGTAATCTCCGTTCTCTTGGACTCACCTTTGCACATGTAATCTCTGTTCTCTTGGACCCACCTTTGCAGGATGGCATAGCCCTTGCAGCAGAGAACTATGAGATTCTGATGAGGACCATGGACAGGGACTGCAGAGTGTTGGAGAGCTTCTCCATCATGGACTTCAGTCTTCTCATTGGTCTGCACTACATCGACCATGGCCTGAGGGAACAGTTTGAGGTGAGGGGGGAAAGTGGCTGGGGATCATGTGATCTCTGAATGGACGCAGCCTATGATTGCATGTGACTACGTAATGATTGCATGTGACTACGTAATGATTGCATGTGACTATGTAATGATTGCATGTGACTCCATAATGATTGCATGACTAAGTAGTGATTGGATAAGAGTATTTTTAATGATGTTTGTTTAACTATTAAGTGACACACTGTGGAGTGCATTTCCCATTCCAATCCTTGGGGAATCTGCCATTCCATAAGTCCCTTTGAAAGAAGAGAATGATGTTAGGTGGTTTCTAGTGAAGTACCCACACTCATCTGTAGGCAGGAGTATCTCCTTCTGAGATGCATGCGGAAGGAGCAGCTGCCATTGGCGGAGCAACGGCAGGGGCAGATGTCCTACCCAAGATCGACCTGAACAAGAACTATTCGGTCATCTCAGGAGAAGAGATTCCAATTATCCCTGTTGAGGATGGTGAGGACCAGCCCACCACCACCCAGGCCACTCCAAATACTACCTCCCTAGCTTACTACCCGTAAGTACCATCATAACCCTAGCTAATTATTACCTAGCTAGTTATTAAATAACTAGTTATTGCATAGCTAGTTATTAATCAAATACGCACCACATCCGTAGTTCATTTCCCTTCTGTCAAAGAGAAAGAGTATTGTGCACACAAAATGAAGTCCATTGAGTAAATGTAGTGTCCGTGTGTGTGTGTGTGTGTGTCTGTGCGTGTGTGTGCGTGTGTGTGTGTGTGTGTGTGTATGTGTTGGGGGTGGGAGGGTGTGTCTTGGGTGGGAGGGTGTGTCTTGGGTGGGAGGGTGTGTCTTGGGTGAGAGGGTGTGTCTTGGGTGGGAGGGTGTGTCTTGGGTGGGAGGGTGTGTCTTGGGTGGGAGGGTGTGTCTTGGGTGGGAGGGTGTGTCTTGGGTGGGAGGGTGTGTCTTGGGTGGGAGGGTGTGTCTTGGGTGGGAGGGTGTGTCTTGGGTGGGAGGGTGTGTCTTGGGGTGGGAGGGTGTGTGTGTGTCTTGGGGTGGGAGGGTGTGTGTGTCTTGGGGTGGGAGGGTGTGTGTGTCTTGGGTGGGAGGGTGTGTCTTGGGTGGGAGGTGTGTGTCTTGGGTGGGAGGGTGTGTGTGTGTCTTGGGGTGGGAGGGTGTGTCTTGGGTGGGAGGGGTGTGTGTGTGTCTTGGGGTGGGAGGGTGTGTGTGTCTTGGGGTGGGAGGGTGTGTGTGTATGTTTTGGGGGTGATCCTCCTCCTTCTCTCTTGACCTGCCCTACCCTCCTTCTCTCTTGGCCTTCAGGGAAGGCTACATCCAAGGCAAGGTGAAGGGAGAGCGTGTCATCCTCTACTTGGGCATCATTGATATCCTGCAGAGCTACAGGTTCAGGAAGAAGGTTGAGCACACGGTGAAATCCATCATTGCAGATGGGGTAAGTGGCTGGGGATACATACTGGTGAGGTGGCCTCCAATGAAGTCTGTTATGCTCCAACCAGGCCACAGTGTCAGTGACCAATCCTAGCTTCTACGTACGGAGGTTCTTGGAGTTCACCACGAACTTGGTGTTCAAGAAAGAGAAAGGTGAGCATTAAATACAATTATGAGTGGTATTTTTGAGTACAACAACCAATGAAAAGAAGATAGCACGGCAACTAACGCAGCATTAATACAGTTTATGAGTTGGCAAACACCAATAAAATTCCATGAGGAGAGCTGCACTGCAGCAGTATAGGGATGCTTTATTTAGCAAGCACGCTAGCTGGTCAACGTAACTGCATGTTGCTCACAAGGTTACACAATAGTGATTCCGTTCTGTCTCTTCTGTCCGCTTGCACGCATAGGGAGAACGAAAACCAGAAGGAACTCGCAGAAGACTCGCAAAACAGTACCAGTGGGTAACAAAGGGGTTAAACTGGTTGCCTTGACTACCCAGCAGAGCCAAGATGACCCGCAGGACTCCCTAAATCTGTTCCAAAACAGCATTAGCCTTCCGCAGAGTTCAGAGTTGACAGACAGTCTTGTAATTGAAAGTGGCTCCCTGTTCAACAAGCGGACATCACGTGAGGACCCTCCTCGTCATGGCTATCTGCCTGAGATACAGTTGGTTAAGGTACGCACAACAGCCACCACCCATGACAGCAGTCCTTCGGGTGTTAGAAGTCTTATAGTTGAACATCGAAGTGGATCAGGTGCAACTGATTCCCCTGGAGCTGGTGCTGTAGGGGTTAAAAGTGTTACTGTGAGAAGTGAGCCTAGTGCCTCTGGAGCTGATGCTGTAGGGGTTAAAAGTGCTACTGTTGAAAACAGAAGCGAGCCTAGTGCCTCTGGAGCTGATGCTGTAGGGGTTAAAAGTGCTACTGTTGAAAACAGAAGTGAGCCTGATGCAGTCGCCCGTGTAGGAAAGACAGTTTCTCCAGGCCCTTTGGTTGAAGAGAAAGACAACGTATTGCAGCAGGCATCAGCGGGAGGACTACCAGCTGCGCATCAGGAGGTGTCCGGGGGAGGCGAGGTGGAGTTTGAGGTAAACGTCCACAATACCAGCACACCAACGGACTCGCGTCAAAATCTGAAGATTGAGCCCACTGAGGAAGCAGGCGGAGGAACCGTTGTTACGGCCAGCGATAGTTCTGTTGTGGAAGAAGTTCAGGAGCCAAATTCCTCCTCCCTTGTCAGCGATATTATTTAAACAGGACTACCAACTGGTTTGTATTTGTGTATGTGTGTACGTGATGTCTTTGTTTCTATACGATTTTTTTCTTTTTTTTTTGTAAATTTTCCCGCGCGCGCGTGCGCTAGTTCATATTAATCATATTAGAGAGTGACACGTGCTCAAATCTGCCCAATTTCTTTTTATTTTTACTATATTACGTTTAAAAATGGCAGAAACGTGTGATGATTTGAGCGAATACTTGGTCGAAGAAGAGCTTTCGAGAGACGTAGAGTCGTTGAAGGCGATATTGGCAAGCGATGCAGACTCTGAAGACCACACGCGTGGGGGAAAAAATTGCAATTCAATAGGTGGGAAACCCACAAGCGTTCTAAATGAAATGCTTTTTATAGACTCTATACTGCATCTCTTTCTGGTTGAGCAGGTGATAACGCAGCTACGAGTGAGGTACGTGAAGGAGGTATATTAGTTATCTAACCAGGTGTTAGACTCTGCGTTCTTAGGAGCAATATTCGAGCGCAGTGCCTCTAGACCAGCTGCTCCGCTGTAACGAGAAAGTACAGGTAAAATTATACGCTGTGTGACAGCTGGTGAATGGCAACGTTACACGCAACCCGTGCGCGCGCGCGTGATGCTGTTGTTCCAACGCAGCAAAGTCTTCGCAAGCAGCTGAAGGACATTGACGAAGCTCTGAGACGGAACAGAGAGCACCAGGTAGGACCACCTCTGCTGCCCGTTCTTGTGGGACATGTAATAACCATATCCTCACCAGTAATGTAAATTAACGTTGCAGTAATGATCCACGTGCACGGTGTACCCTCCCCCCACTGGTGTTTATCCATTAGGACACCCCCACCCCCGAAAAAAAAAAACACGTAGCCGATAGCCCATTGGTGGGAGGGCAATTTAAATTTTATTTTGCTGTGTTCCAATGCTGTATCAGTGTGTGTTGTCGTAGTTACATTGCTTGGTTGGGAGAATTGGGAAGCACTTGGTACCCTTTGTGTTTGACATTTCCTGAGATTTGCTTAAGTACTATTCTACCTGCAGCATTTGTGATGCCATCGTTGGTAGCATTTTAACTGTGGCATTGTGAAATTATATTATATATGGTAATATTACCTGTGTCATTTGTAGATCAATTACCGTAAAGTACCGCGTACAAGCCCCCCCCCCCCCCCTCCCCTCCGCCCCCAACGTGAGACCCTGAAAAAAATGGCTAGTTTTAACAATCGTATCTCCTGAACCATAAATGTTGCGACCTACCTTTTTCAAAGTCTCGTTGTACTACCATTCCTTTCTTGAAATAATATCCTGTTTGGAACCGCATTGACATGCCTCACGAAAAACAAGATCTGAAAACATACCTGGTTCAGAACAGCCATATTGTTTGAACCGCTCATCCCCAAACATGGAATTTCGGTGTATATATCGTACAAACAGTGTTCAACACATGCAGCATGTTTTTGTTCCATTTACCTTGTAATTTCTCGCAGTAATCATTAACAACATTGTCAGTCCACATCGCTCCGCCATTTCTTATTTCCATTGACCAACCTAGGCCCCATTCCGAACCATGTCTGCACGACATTACCTCACTAATGAGAGATGTAAATGAAGCGGCAGTTACATTCAGAGTGCAGACAGGAGTGTACACAGATGCGAGCTATGAATAGGAAATTCAGTTTAGCAATGCTATGAATACGATCTCATCAGCGCTCTCCCCCCGATTTCCATTCCAAATATGTCGTGCAGACATGGTTTGGGATTGGGCCTAGGCTGGTCAATGGAAATAAGTAATGGCGGAGCGATGTGGACCGACTATGTCGTTAATGTTTACTGCGAGAAATTACAAGGTAAATGGAACAAAAATATGCTGCATGTGTTGAACAGTGTTTGTACGATATACACACCGAAATTCCATGTTTGGAGATGAGAGGTTCAAACGATATGGCTGTTTTGAACCAGGTATGTTTTCAGACCTTGTTTTTCGTGAGGCATGTCGATCCGATTCCAAACAGGATATTATTTCAAGAAAGGAATGGTAGTACAACAAGACTTTGAAAAAGGTAGGTCGCACCGTTTATGGTTCAGGAGATACGATTGTTAAAAAAACTAGCCATTTTTTTCAGGGTCTCACGTTGGGGGGCGGAGGGGGGGGGGGGGGGCTTGTACGCGGTACTTTACGGTATTATTTTACATGTGCCATGTATTGCATAGAATTCGACCTGTGACATTTTTCTATTGCATTGGTCACTTATAATTTGTGGAATATTCTCACATCTACCTGTGATGGTTTTTTTAGACGGTGGTTTGCACTGGTAGTATTTATGCTGGACACTTGATGAGCACAGCCTTTGTACACACAATTTCCCCCCCCCTCCCCTCCCCCCCCCCCCCCTTTATTTTGTTGTTGGAATGAGCGATTACTGATAGTACTTATGCCAGCGTTGACTGAAGGTGGCATTTTACACTGTAATGCCGAGTATTTTGTTGTTGGTGCTGAATTTGGGTGCAGAAGAATTTATGCTTTTTGTGTCAATTGCTAATGGGCTGAGGATTAAATATAAATATGGGTCAATATGAAATTCATCACCCTAGTATTCAAGATTGTAAAAACAACAGTTTTACCTGCATTATATGTTTGAATTTGTGAATGATATAGTATGTATAATACATATTTATTAATATAGCATACCCAAGCTACCCACAAGAGGTTAATTTATTTAGTCTGATTTTGATTTCATTGTGTCATTGTTGATTTATTTTGCATGTTTCAATTTCGCTCAAAGGTTAGTTGCAACTCCAGATACCTCATGCCTCGGCATAGGATAAAATCAACTGCACAGTGGAATAAATAATGTTTGTAAAACTCATTAACAGCTTGGTGTAATTATTTTTTGCATCATTATGATTATAAAAAAATTAGTTTCTAATTTTGGCCCTTGTAGGAGGAAAGGGTGGCTCACATAAAAGTTTAGATTTAATTATACTAACTTGAATATGAGGTCACTTAATCTTGATTTAATAGTTTGAATTTGTTAAACATCAACTGAGTATAAGATAAGTAATAGGATTTCTTGTTGTGTATCCCTGATAATAATCAACTTATGTGAAGGGAAATCTATTGGATTTTTTCCACGAAAAAGGACCTAGCGCCTGTTTTTTCAAGAATTCAATGTTTTTAAAATATATATATTGAAGAAGTCTGAAATGTCCTCTACACATTGCTTCTTATGCACTGAGAATCTGAGTATCTGTCATGGAGTTGTAAGACGCTGAATTTGTACTATACATTTCAATGCAAGCGCTACATTTCTATTGCGCATACCGGAAATTGTATAATATATGCACTAGGTCCCTTTTCACGGAAACGATTCTCTATCCATTACTTTTAATGCTAACCCTTAATAAACCTATTATAAAATTGTATAAATCATATTGATAATAATTGAAATAACAAGCTGCTAGGTATTTGTAAGGAACATTCTGGATATGAAGTGTACCAGCTTACAGGTAGGGTTGGGTGATGGGCTTATAATTGGACTGTTTTGTGCCCTAAGTAGATTGTTTTAGGACTGTTTTGTACCCACTCCTGCTTTTGAATGCAAAGCTGATAAATACACTTTACCTGTTATCAGATTATATACTGTCCACACCATAGAACGAAGGTGGGCTATTGTGTAATCTCTCTTTGGAGTTGACTTGCACTTCTAGGTGGCAGTCATGCACACTAAGTTTGGTTGCTAATGTGAGGGTTGATCTAATAACTATGGTCCCATGGAGGAAAGGGAGTGGAGTGTTGCGTAGGAGGCATGTGTGTAAACTAGCTTGAGGGGGGGGGCGTTTTGTGTTGCAACAACATCCTACATTGTAATCCCCACCACTCCATCCCCTTGCTCCATCCTCTTGTGTCCTCACTTTCCCTCCCACCAACACCCTCCCCTCCCATCAACACCCTCACTTTCCCTCCCATCAACACCCTCACCTCCCCTCCCACCAACACCCTCACCTCCCCTCCCATCAACACCCTCAACTCCCCTCCCATCAACACCCTCAACTCCCCTCCCACCAACACCCTCACTTTTAAATGTCTTCCATTTTTATGCTCAGGCAAGGCTTAACACCATAGCAACACTCTCCAGAGCGAAGCTGTTTGCCAATAGCTTCACGCTAAAGGTATTCACACGCTCTCGCAGCTACTTCTTTCAGAAGGCTCAGGATCAACCTGTAAGTATGGCCTAAGGTTAATCCCATTAGTCTGGCTTAAAATTGGTCTGTAAGCATGGCAATCGGCCATTGGATAATGCCACACAGTTGCTATGTAGGTGGATAATGCCACACAGTTGCTATGTAGGTGGATAATGCCACACGGTTGCTATGTAGGTGGAGGTGGATAATGCCACACAGTTGCTATGTAGGTGGATAATGCCACACAGTTGCTATGTAGGTGGAGGTGGATAATGCCACACAGTTGCTATGTAGGTGGATAATGCCACACGGTTGCTATGTAGGTGGATAATGCCACACGGTTGCTATGTAGGTGGAGGTGGATAATGCCACACAGTTGCTATGTAGGTGGATAATGCCACACAGTTGCTATGTAGGTGGATAATGCCACACAGTTGCTATGTAGGTGGATAATGCCACACGGTTGCTATGTAGGTGGATAATGCCACACAGTTGCTATGTAGGTGGATAATGCCACACAGTTGCTATGTAGGTAGATAATGCCACACAGTTGCTATGTAGGTAGATAATGCCACACAGTTGCTTATGTAGGTGGATAATGCCACACAGTTGCTATGTAGGTAAACTAACCAGTACAGGTGTAGCATGTTGTAATTAAAAGTAATGATATAACTGATAGATCAGCGTGTAAAGTTGTACATGTGTGATTCAGAAGTAGCACAGCTCTAGATCGAGAGGTTGTTGGGTGGTGTACGATGCACAGGGGGTTTGTCATAATCTTTTTCAACCACAGGCCTTGTACAATGCAGAGGATTGTGTTGGATCAAACAGTCTCTTTTCGAGCAGGGACCTAGCATGTAAGCCACCACCTTCAAAACACACCACTTGTGTGACACCACACACTGTCATATCTGCACAGAGTCTGGTGTCTCCTACATCGCACAGAGCATTTGGGTGGGAGATGGGATGTAGGCTTTTAGTACTGTCAGTCAGGGTACCCTTTTAGTAGGATTGAATCTAAAGCTGAGGTGCACCATTTAGGGAGCGCCAAGCAGGAGAAGAATTTGATCAAAGGTCTAAGGAGACAGGCTCTGGACCTGAGAATTCATAAGCTGCAGTCAAAGTAGGTGGATCAATCGTGCAACCATGTGTGTTACATGCACATGCACCATAAAGGCTATGCTTGTACCCACACCTGTACATATGCTTATGGACATATACAAGGGTATGTACTGTAACTATATGCACTGTCTCATACCCATGTCAGTGCTGGTCTCATACCCATGTCGGTACTGGTCTCATACCCATGTCGGTACTGGCTGTATATGACCATAGCATTATCTTACTGCAGTGGTTCCCAGTCCACGAAGAAACTCAAAGAAGCAATAAAGGCCATAAGGTTTGATGTTGTATGCATAGCCTATTGGTTGGAGTGGTGTATGCATAGCCTATTGGTTGGAGTGGTGTATGAATAGCCTATTGGTTGGAGTGCAAACATTGTATTTCACACACACTGGATGCACAATAAAAGCGCCTTTAGTTGTCACAAATTAATTTTCAATGCCTTAAGAGCTGATATTGAGTTGTTACGCATTTTAATAGTTTAGTGTGAAGAAAGTGTTATTAAGTATCATTGTGGGTTTTAATGTTCTGCATTGTTTTGAAAGGCAGTTTTCCTAAAGTGTGTTGTGTGTTCTTATTCACATCAGCTCTCTGCCTGATGAAGAACTGTTAAAGGATACAAGTGAAGTGAACTGGCAAGTCATTTCATTGGAAGAGGTATGTGGTCTTATGGTAGAGCCAACTCAACGCACATGGTCTTACGGTAGAGCCAACTCAACACACATGGTCTTACGGTAGAGCCAACTCAACACACATGGTCTTACGGTAGAGCCAACTCAACACACATGGTCTTACGGTAGAGCCAACTCAACACACATGGTCTTATGGTAGAGCCAACTCAACACACATGGTCTTATGGTAGAGCCAACTCAACACACATGGTCTTATGGTAGAGCCAACTCAACACACATGGTCTTATGGTATGGTAGAGCCAACTCAACACACATGGTCTTATGGTAGAGCCAACTCAACACACATGGTCTTATGGTAGAGCCAACTCAACACACATGGTCTTATGGTAGAGCCAACTCCACACACATGGTCTTATGGTAGAGCCAACTCAACACACATGGTCTTATGGTAGAGCCAACTCAACGCACATGGTCTTATGGTAGAGCCAATTCAACACACATGGTCTTATGGTAGAGCCAACTCAACGCACATGGTCTTATGGTAGAGCCAACTCAACACACATGGTCTTATGGTAGAGCCAACTCCACACACATGGTCTTATGGTAGAGCCAACTCAACACACATGGTCTTATGGTAGAGCCAACTCAACACACATGGTCTTATGGTAGAGCCAACTCAACGCACATGGTCTTATGGTAGAGCCAACTCAACACACATGGTCTTATGGTAGAGCCAACTCAACGCACATGGTCTTATGGTAGAGCCAACTCAACGCACATGGTCTTATGGTAGAGCCAACTCAATACACATGGTCTTATGGTAGAGCCAACTCAACGCACATGGTCTTATGGTAGAGCCAACTCAACACACATGGTCTTATGGTAGAGCCAACTCAACACACATGGTCTTATGGTAGAGCCAACTCAACGCACATGGTCTTATGGTAGAGCCAACTCAACGCACATGGTCTTATGGTAGAGCCAATTCAACACACATGGTCTTATGGTAGAGCCAACTCAACGCACATGGTCTTATGGTAGAGCCAACTCAACACACATGGTCTTATGGTAGAGCCAACTCAACACACATGGTCTTATGGTAGAGTCAACTCAACACACATGGTCTTATGGTAGAGCCAACTCCACACACATGGTCTTATGGTAGAGCCAACACATGGTCTTATGGTAGAGCCAACTCAGCACACATGGTCTTATGGTAGAGCCAACTCAACACACATGGTCTTATGGTAGAGCCAACTCAACGCACATGGTCTTATGGTAGAGCCAACTCAACACACATGGTCTTATGGTAGAGCCAACTCAACACACATGGTCTTATGGTAGAGCCAACTCAACACACATGGTCTTATGGTAGAGCCTACTCAACACCATGGGATGTGGCATATTTGTCATGTAAAATTGTGTTAATTAAGGATGAGAGCAAGATTACTGAGTCCAAAGTATGGCCAAGCTACAGTGTATGTTCATTGTGCTATTGCAGTTTGCTCGAGGCATAGAGTATTTATGCATGTATTTGTGTCTAGGGAAGGCGTGTATTGATGTATTGATGTGCAGCTCATTGATTTGCTCTTCAACTACAGTTCAACAACCAGTGCTTGCAAGCAGACCTCAAGCTGCGCTGGATGAACCACCTCCACTTTGACATCAACCACTCTGAGTGGACCAAAGAAGAGGACAAGAAACTGCTCCGTCTGGCCAAGGAACAAAACTACAGGAACTGGGTTGCCATAGCGAAAGACCTAAAGGTTTGATGGGGGAGAATAAGAATAGTTAGGACTACAATATTGATTAGCCCAATTCTCTCTTTCTCCCTCACCTCTCCACCCTTTTCTACTTGCACACCTTGTCCCCTTAGACTAACAGGACTGCGTTCCTGTGTCTTCAGAGGTACCAGCAGTTCCTCAATGCAGATATGATCAACTCTTACACGTATGTTTTTACTTGTGCATTGCTATATACATATGATTGTCATGTGTTCTGTCTGAACTAATACCTCTTCCTTTCCCTTCTCCCTCCTCCTCTCCCTTCTCCCTCCTCCTTCCCTTCTCCTCCTCCTTTCCCTTCTCCCTCCTCCTTTCCTTCTCCCGTCCTCCTCCTTTCCCTTCTCCTCCTCCTTTCCCTTCTTCCCTCCTCCTTTCCCTTCTTCCCTCCTCCTTTCCCTTCTCCCTCCTCCTTCCCTTCTCCTTCTCCTTCTTTCCTCTTCTCCCTCCTCCTTTCCCTTCTCCCTCATCCTTTCTCTTCTCCCTCCTCCTTTCTACCTTCTCCCCTCCTCCTCCTTCTCCTTCTCCCTCCTCCTTTCCCTTCTCCCTCCTCCTTTCTCTTCTCCCTCCTCCTTCCTTCTCTTCTCTTCTCTCCCTCCTCTCTTTGCTCTTCTCCCTCGCCTTTCTCTTCCCTCCTCCTTTCCCTTCTGTTGTTTTCTTGTTCCCTTCTTATTCGCTCTCTCTACTCTGATTCTTGTCCCTTTGCATTTCTTCCCATTCTGTTCTCTTCATCTCATCATTCTAATGCAGCCGTTGGACTGAGCAAGAAGACAATGCTTTAAGGGATGCTGTTGCAAAGTTTGGACACAACCTGGGCAGCAGGTAATCCTTCCTTCTCGGTCCCCTCACAATAGTCTCCTTCCTTTGGCCCCCCCCCCCCCCCCTACC
>JABACO010000010.1:1302204-1322159 GCA_013339895.1 Ephydatia muelleri
AAGAATTCACACACGCAAGCACTTTTGTGTCAATGCTTTGTGCTTATTTTTTACTATATTCATATTCAAGATATATAGTTTAGTGTAGACCTTGAATAAGTTATTTTTCACAACCTTTAATGGTTCAGAATCATTAAAGCTCAATATAAAGTTCAGTAAAGAAGTTAAAAATTAACAAATTATATAATGGTATTGTTCAATTTAATTAGTATGCGCAATTACAAATTTTATTATAGCCGACATTGCAAAGCACAATACCCCGAGGGGTTCAAAATCCAGGTAGCTCCATGCAGGAATGTCCAAATTGCTTCAAAATCGATACGCACATAAAGGAGTCCTGTCACTATTGATTTCTGCAGATCGTTGATTATTAGCTCTTCCGTTATGGAGATACAGCAATGCAAAGTAAGTCCACGTTTCCCGCTCGAATCGCGCCTTTCTCTGTTTTTCTCGTTTTTTATCGGGAGAATGGAAGCGGTTCAGGGACTGAGAAAGGCGCGATTCGAGCGGGAAACGTGGACTTACTTTGCATTGCTGTATCTCCATAACGGAAGAGGTAATAATCAACGATCTGCAGAAATCAATAGTGACAGGACTCCTTTACGTGCGTATCGATTTTGAAGCAATTTGGACATTCCTACATGGAGCTACCTGGATTTTGAACCCCTTGAGGTATTGTGCTTTGCAACGTCGGCAAGGAGCAAGGGTAAGACACCAAAGTCGATTTTCATAGAGAGAAGTGGTGTGGTGTTGGAAATAGGAAGTTGATAGCTTAAACCGTTATGGAGTTTTAGTGATTCAAACGTGAAGCATTTTTATAACTTTTTATATATATACGCCACTTTTCATTTTCTCGGAAACTGACCCATATTGTTTAATTTAAAACGTACTGTTACATTGTTTAGCACAGTAAAGAACTGGATGAGAGAAGGGTTGTAATTAGTAACGAGTGCAGCATATTAGATAACTAAAATTGTACTAGTTATAGCATCCCATACCTATGCACGTATTTGTCTGCAGCTGGTCTGGATTTCACACAAACCACTCTTCCACTGGTCTTCAACAACACTGTCACTCAACTTCCCATCAGTGTGACCATCAAGGATGATGGAGTGTTCAAGTACACAGATGTGTACTTTGGAACATCTCTGACACTGCAGTCTGCCAGAGGGTTTGAACATCTGATCACTCTCAATCCACATCAGACCAATGTGACCATCAAAGATGATCACGGTAATGCATGGAGTGTTAGAAAGAGAAGGTGAAGAATAACATGTTGTTTCTCTTTCAGTGTTGGCGATAGGATTTGACCCTGTGGTGTACAGTGCAAATGTCAATGGTGATTCAGTAGCCATTACAGTGAAGGTGCTACAGGGAAGTCTTGCAGTACCTGTGAGTATCCGTGTCTTTACTGAGGATGGGACAGCTACCTGTAAGTGGTCACGTCCCCATTCCATGACCCAATGTGAGCCTCTCCATTCCAGCTGGCTCAGATTACGTGGCCACAAGCCAATCTGTGGTATTTGATTCCAGCTCCACCAATCACACTGTGACTATTCAACTGATTAATAAATTAGTCAGTGATGCATCAAAGGTGTTCAGTGTTGGGCTGTCAGTGGAAACTCCAGAGGCAAAAGGACGTGTGACGCTATCCCCTTCTGTGGCCAATGTGACCATTGTGAATACCAATGGTAAGGGCATGTAGGAATGGTTTGGTGCAAGTAATGAATAACTTGTATGTATAACTAGTTGCAGTGATAGGCTTCGTAGCAGGCGTGTACAGTGTGAGGAAGTCTGAAGGCTCTGTGAGCATGATGGTTGGCTTGCTCCAGGGACAACTGGGAGCTCCTGTGACTGTGACCTTTTCTACATACTCCGGGACAGCCACAGGTGATTGTGTTGGAGCTGTGTTGATTTATGATAGAGAGTAAACTTGATAGTAATTCAACAAATTACTGTATTATGGTCTCCTGGTACCAAGCCATGCTGAATTTCATTGTTCATTTATTCCATTTTAATACGCACAACTTCTAAAGCTAACCAGTCATTAGTTTGATTTTGTAATGATTCATAAGATAAATCAGTAGTTAGCTGATTTGAAACATTAAATAATTTAGTTCTATTCATAAAAAGCAAAGTTCGATGCACATACATTACTTCCAAAGTGCACACTTGGAGAATTATCCTGCTCTCATTGACACACAAGCGCTTTACAGACACTGCACCCCAAATAAATCCATCAACGTAGTGTTCTTATGATAAATGCAGAATTATTGTTTCATGCTTCATTTTCTCAATAACAGAAATTGCTATAAAATATTTGCATTGGTAAATAGAGAAGAGAAAAACATATGACACACATAATCAGAATGTGGGTGTTGTGTTTAAACCTTATAATGGGAGGTGGTACGATAAACAGTTAAGTAATTTCATCTACTAGACCCTCTAAAATCAATCCGAATCATGCCAAATATTTGGCTTTACGCACAATTGCCTTGTCTGAGCATTCCTGTATAAAGTGCCTCTGTATGTTAACGTTATGCGCTTATTTCTAAATATGAATGAATGGCAATAGTTTACTTAGTATACGGGACACTGTCTAGCATAACCACCCTTGTGGTGATTTCCAAGACAAGCAAAGGAAGCGCAACGCTTGCAGGCTAATTAAAAATTCTGTCATCTATAAATGACCCAATTTTTGATATGTAAGAATCATTTTATTGAGGAACTTTCCAATATTGAGAAATCAAAATTTTGAAAAAATGCAAAACTACCCACATGGATGATTATGCTGGACACTATCTCATACATTGATTTTAGACCTTGAATCAACCTTCAATGATGAATTATTAAAGCCTAATATTGTTGGTTTCTTGAAAGGGGGGGGGTTGAAGTTTGATTCACTTTCCATAAACAAGAGGTATAAATGCCATGTTGTTGCATACCAAATCATTAGATCAAATTTTTGAATGAAGTTTTAACCGTTTAATGCATTTTGCTCATTCTGTGTTTAGTTCTGTGTTGTCACTTTTTAATTTTTGTTTATGTACTGTATTATTATTATTAATAAAAAATAATACAAATAATAATAATAATTGGGACAGTTTCCGCGAAAATTGCCCCACGGTTAAAATGTTATAAAAATGCATTGCGTTTGAAACGCTATAACTTCCCAACGGATAACGCTATCGACTTCCTATTTTCAACACTTCATACTACACCATTTCACTATGAAGTGTTGAAAATAGGAAGTCGATAGCGTTATCCGTTGGGAAGTTATAGTGATTCAAACGCAATGCATTTTTATAACATTTTAACCGTGGGGCAATATTCGCGGAAACTGTCCCAATTAAAAATAATCATAATAATAATAATAATACACACATACACATGCATAACACAATTAAGATCAACAATCCTGAAGGGGTGTTTGGGCACACCTGAGTAGAATGGCTCTTGCATTCTGCCTCATCAGTGTGACGCCCAGCAGGCAGTACATTTGGCTCAGTGCCTCAGTTTCACAAACACCCACTTGCATGGCAAGCCTCTTACTTAATCTAGAGAAGAATCCTTGGGCTTCACATCCCCAACCACCATAAACTTCCACCACTAATGGAATGCATGTCCAGTCTCCCATGGATGTCATGGAGAACAATGGATTTGAACTTGTGAGAGGAGGTGGCTGCCAGCTTTGAAAACAAAGCTGATGCCTCTGTACCCCAGGCTCCAGGATATATAATGTAATATTGCAATCAGTAAATTGCAGTAAAGAACTGGATGAGAGAAGGGTTGTAATTAGTAACGAGTGCAGCATATTAGATAACTAAAATTGTACTAGTTATAGCATCCCATACCTATGCACGTATTTGTCTGCAGCTGGTCTGGATTTCACACAAACCACTCTTCCACTGGTCTTCAACAACACTGTCACTCAACTTCCCATCATTGTGACCATCAAGGATGATGGAGTGTTCAAGTACACAGATGTGTACTTTGGAGCATCTCTGACACTGCAGTCTGCCAGAGGGTTTGAACATCTGATCACTCTCAATCCACATCAGACCAATGTGACCATCAAAGATGATCACGGTAATGCATGGAGTGTTAGAAAGAGAAGGTGAAGAATAACATGTTGTTTCTCTTTCAGTGTTGGCGATAGGATTTGACCCTGTGGTGTACAGGGCAAATGTCAATGGTGATTCAGTAGCCATTACAGTGAAGGTGCTACAGGGAAGTCTTGCAGTACCTGTGAGTATCCGTGTCTTTACTGAGGATGGGACAGCTACCTGTAAGTGGCCACGTCCCCATTCCATGACCCAATGTGAGCCTCTCCATTCCAGCTGGCTCAGATTACGTGGCCACAAGCCAATCTGTGGTATTTGATTCCAGCTCCACCAATCACACTGTGACTATTCAACTGATTAATAAATTAGTCAGTGATGCATCAAAGGTGTTCAGTGTTGGGCTGTCAGTGGAAACTCCAGAGGCAAAAGGACGTGTGACGCTATCCCCTTCTGTGGCCAATGTGACCATTGTGAATACCAATGGTAAGGGCATGTAGGAATGGTTTGGTGCAAGTAATGAATAACTTGTATGTATAACTAGTTGCAGTGATAGGCTTCGTAGCGGGCGTGTACAGTGTGAGGAAGTCTGAAGGCTCTGTGAGCATGATGGTTGGCTTGCTCCAGGGACAACTGGGAGCTCCTGTGACTGTGACCTTTTCTACATACTCCGGGACAGCCACAGGTGATTATGTTATATTACAAACAGTTAAACTTAATTCATTATAGCATAGTGATTTAACCAATTACTGTATTAAGGTCTCCTGGTACTTGTTTCATAGAATGATTCATATTTCATCCATTCCCTATTAATATGCATTACTAACCAGTCGTTAGTTTGAATTTGTGATGTACAGTACAGCGTTTCATATAGTAGATTAGTGGTTGGCTGATGTGATGTATTTTCATGTTAAATAATTTAGCTCTCTTTGTGAAAAGGAAATAAGATTACCTCCATGAAGTTTAAGTGCACGTTTGAAGAATTCACACACGCAAGCACTTTTGTGTCAATGCTTTGTGCTTATTTTTTACTATATTCATATTCAAGATATATAGTTTAGTGTAGACCTTGAATAAGTTATTCAGAATCATTAAAGCTCAATACAAAGTTCAGTAAAGAAGTTAAAAATTAACAAATTATATAATGGTATTGTTCAATTTAATTAGTATGCGCAATTACAAATTTTATTATAGCATATATTGAGCCATTACAATGAACTCCATTTTTCTTAATTTCAATTTCAATCTTTGGCATAACTTGCCACCATTACTGTTGCTTAGCAAATACAATTTATGCACCAAATGTGGAGTTGTAACCATTTAAGGTACTGTTTAGGTATCTAAACAGAGTTTAATGGGCACCAGTAATTCATGCTACATGTAACCACATCTTAACACCAGACTTATAATTAGTAAGCCTTAGCCTAGCCTCACCCTCGCTATCACATCAATGGTGGTTTGCTTTGTTGGTTGCATGAGTAAAGCGCCCGCCAAAGGGGGCGCTGCCGATTCATGTGCGTCGCCTTTGTTAGCAGATTCTAAAGGAGGGCTAACCAATGGGGTATAGTAGCATGCATACGACAATACCTGGCACTATTCACCAGACACAGTCCTGACGGTTCACGCTTCCCTCCCTCCACTCCCTTTGTGCATTGCTGTGTTGTACTATGCCATTGTTTATTCGTTTCAATTACAATCTGGCAGGGCGGAGCCCTACGGGCTTGTCCCTACTAACCCGGCTAGCCAAGCCTGGACCAGCGTCCTGGCTTGGTACACAGGTCATCCAGTTGGTGGCCTGCGTCACCCTGGTACCTGTCTAGCCGGAGGGCTTTCCCAACTATACTGGCCTTGCAGCCAAGCCTGGACCAGCGTCCTTGCTTGCCATACTGGCCACCTGGCTTGTGGTTAGCGGCACTAGCTGGTGCCACCACAGCTGGGGGTTGGGGAACGTTACACAGGCTCGTGGGATACTCTTGCCCTTGCCCCAGTTGTTGCCAAACCAGTCAGTAACATCGCATAACACCTACGGTATAGCACACATAGGCTCAGTTTGGGGCATTACTGATTGATAGGTAAGGTACTGCATTAGGACTCTACAGCATGGGAGTCTAGAATAAGGCAGCATAGTGGTGAATTACTGGGTTGATAATTAAATCCATTTCACTCACTCTGAATACCCTTTATATGGGTCAGTTTCCGAGAAAATGAAAAGTGGCGTATATATTATAGAAAGTTATAAAAATGCTTCACGTTTGAATCGCTAAAACTCCATAACGGTTTAAGCTATCAACTTCCTATTTCCAACACTTTGTGCCACACCACTTCTCTCTACGAAAATCGACTTGGTGTCTTACCCTGCTCCTTGCCGACGTTGCAAAGCACAATACCCCGAGGGGTTCACAATCCAGGTAGCTCCATGCAGGAATGTCCAAATTGCTTCAAAATCGATATGCACGTAAAGGAGTCCTGTCACTATTGATTTCTGCAGATCGTTGATTTTTACCTCTTCTGTTATGGAGATACAGCAATGCAAAGTAAGTCCACGTTTCCCGCTCGAATCGCACCTTTCTGTTTTTCACCTTTCTTATCGGGAGAATGGAAGCGGTTCAGGGACTGAGAAAGGCGCGATTCGAGCGGGAAACGCGGACTTACTTTGCATTGCTGTATCTCCATAACGGAAGAGGTAAAAATCAACGATCTATAGTGACAGGACTCCTTTACGTGCATATCAATTTTGAAGTGATTTGGACATTCTAGCAGGGAGCTACCTGGATTTTGACCCCTCGGGGTATTGTGCTTTGCAACGTCGGCAAGGAGAAAGGGTAAGACACCAAAGTCGATTTTCGTAGAGAGAAGTGGTGTGGCACGACGTGTTCGAAATAGGAAGTTGATAGCTTAAACCGTTATGGAGTTTTAACGATTCAAACGTGAAGCATTTATATATATATACGCCACTTTTCATTTTCTCGGAAACTGACCCATATTGTTTAATTTAAAACGTACTATTACATTGTATAGCACAGTAAAGAACTGGATGAGGGAAGGGTTGTAATTAGTAACGAGTGCAGCATATTAGATAACTAAAATTGTACTAGTTATAGCATCCCATACCTATGCACGTATTTGTCTGCAGCTGGTCTGGATTTCACACAAACCACTCTTCCACTGGTCTTCAACAACACTGTCACTCAACTTCCCATCAGTGTGACCATCAAGGATGATGGAGTGTTCAAGTACACAGATGTGTACTTTGGAGCATCTCTGACACTGCAGTCTGCCAGAGGGTTTGAACATCTTATCACTCTCAATCCACATCAGACCAATGTGACCATCAAAGATGATCATGGTAATGCATGGAGTGTTAGAAAGAGAAGGTGAAGAATTAACGTGTTGTTTCTCTTTCAGTGTTGGTGATTGGATTTGACCCTGTGGTGTACAGGGCAAATGTCAATGGTGATTCAGTAGCCATTACAGTGAAGGTGTTACAGGGAAGTCTTGCAGTACCTGTGAGTATCCGTGTCTTTACTGAGGATGGGACAGCTACCTGTAAGTGGCCACGTCCCCATTCCATGACCCAATGTGAGCCTCTCTATTCCAGCTGGCTCAGATTACGTGGCCACAAGCCAATCTGTGGTATTTGATTCCAGCTCCACCAATCACACTGTGACTATTCAACTGATTAATAAATTAGTCAGTGATGCATCAAAGATGTTCAGTGTTGGGCTGTCAGTGGAAACTCCAGAGGCAAAAGGACGTGTGACGCTATCCCCTTCTGTGGCCAATGTGACCATTGTGAATACCAATGGTAAGGGCATGTAGGAATGGTTTGGTGCAAGTAATGAATAACTTGTATGTATAACTAGTTGCAGTGATAGGCTTCGTAGCAGGCGTGTACAGTGTGAGGAAGTCTGAAGGCTCTGTGAGCATGATGGTTGGCTTGCTCCAGGGACAACTGGGAGCTCCTGTGACTGTGACCTTTTCTACATACTCCGGGACAGCCACAGGTGATTGTGTTGGAGCTGTGTTGATTTATGATATAGAGTAAACTTGATAGTAATTCAACAAATTACTGTATTAAGGTCTCCTGGTACTATTTCATAGAATAATCCAAGCCATGCTGAATTTTGTTGTTCATCTATTCCATATTAATACGCACAATTTCTAAAGCTAACCAGTCCTTAATTTTCACTGGTTTGATTTTGTGATGTGCAGTACCGCGTTTCATGCATTAAATTAGTAGTTTGTTGATTTGGTGCATATTTTTATGTCAAAATAATTCTATTCTCTTTGGAAAAGGAAAAGAGATGTGCCTAAGTTCCATGAAGTTTAAGCATGTATTTGTCTGACCATTCTCCAATCCTCTTTCATTGGCATTCACATGATGAATGCAGAATTCTGTTTTGTCAACCATTTTCTTGCAATAAAAGAAACAACACAAAATATTTTCATTGCTATATAGAGAAAAGAAATGTAATGTGTTAACATTTAACATATGAATCAGTATGAGGTACAGCACAGTAAGCAATTGAAGTAGGAAGATGGCAATTAAAATTCTCAAGTAGAATAACAAATTGCACAAATACAACATATATTATGGAGCTCCTACCAAGCCATACTTACCTGTATCATGGCCGTAACTTCAGTGGATTATATTTTTGTCTGCAGCTGGTCAGGATTTCACGCAAACCACTCTTCCACTGGTCTTCAACAACACTGTCACTCAACTTCCCATCATTGTGACCATCAAGGATGATGGCGTGTTCAAGTACACAGATGTGTACTTTGGAGCATCTCTGACACTGCAGTCTGCCAGAGGGTTTGAACATCTGATCACTCTCAATCCACATCAGACCAATGTGACCATCAAAGATGATCACGGTAATGCATGGAGTGTTAGAAATGGAAGGTGAAGAATTAACGTGTTGTTTCTCTTTCAGTGTTGGTGATTGGATTTGACCCTGTGGTGTACAGTGCAAATGTCAATGGTGATTCAGTAGCCATTACAGTGAAGGTGTTACAGGGAAGTCTTGCATTACCTGTGAGTATCCGTGTCTTTACTGAGAATGGGACAGCTACCTGTAAGTGGCCACGTCCCCATTCCATGACCCAATGTGAGCCTCTCTATTCCAGCTGGCTCAGATTACGTGGCTACAAGCCAATCTGTGGTATTTGATTCCAGCTCCACCAATCACACTGTGACTATTCAATTGATTAATAAATTAGTCAGTGATGCATCAAAGATGTTCAGTGTTGGGCTGTCAGTGGAAACTCCAGAGGCAAAAGGACGTGTGACGCTATCCCCTTCTGTGGCCAATGTGACTGTACAAGGTAATTCTTGGAGCATGTGAGATGGAAATATTCTAGTCTGCGTGTTTTATTTTTTTGACATGAATGCCATTTTATCTCCCATTTTTAGGTGTTCTGCAAAATATTGAAGTCAATGACTCAATGATTGCTGATCCGTTGTTCACAGTGCCACTCAACGTGCACTCAGAGCTGTTCCCAGCACTCTCTCTGTGTTACGAGATCCATGGGCAGCCAAGACAATACTACAACCTTGTGTCTGACACCTGCACATCTGTCAATGCACGCTACAATGCATCACTCAATGGCGTAGGTGTGAACATCATTGATGACATCACTGTTCGGGCTGTGGACAGAGCAGGCCAGTGTGTCGACATTGAAGTGGATGTGGACTGTGGTGTGAGTGTGGGTGGCTCTCGCGTACAGATTTACTCTCTGAATGAGGTTTATGTTCGCACATACGGCAATTCAAGTGTAAGGATTTCAGTGCCGAACTGCAATCATCAGCAACTTGTGATGTGGATTTTGTGCCAAGTACGTCCCATAGAAGACCCGATCACGGGGAAGAAATTTAGTGCAAAGATGCAAAAGTTTGTGGTCACACGGGGGCTATCCCTGGGAGAAAACTCCCATGGTATCATAGGTAGGTTTGTCACCTACTATCACAGTTTAGTGGCTAGTATTTTTTATTTCCATTACAGCACAGTTCTGGGGAGTACAGGCTTCGGTGACCAAGTACAATGGATCTTACTCTGTCGCACCATATCCCGGTAGTGCCTACTACATCCTCACCATGCAGAGTGGAGGGAAATCCAGAAGTGTGCTCAGTTCAGTGTATAAATTCACCTGGGAGAGGCTTGGAGGGCCGTGTCTCTACGCTGGTGACGGTGAAGCCGGTTGGATGGTTGGTGGCAATCTGAGTAATGACCTCATCGATGGACAGCCAGATGACTACATTGTCAGTTCTGCCTTTGAGACCAATTTTAAGTACTCACGTTTCACCCAGAGCTGCCCAGATCGCCTGCACTAGCTTTTTGGAAATGTGGGATAAATGCAACTTGCAACCTTTATAATTCAATCAATGTGTGTCCGTATTTGTAAATGTGTATAAAAATATTTAGTGATGTTTTTGTTGGTGCCAATATAAATCAGTTATGCACAATTATGTAGAAATGTGCATTTAACCATTCTCTTCTCCTAGTTGGTTGAATTGTAAGTTTTCCCCTCGTTTACCATAGAGGAGGAGACAGGGGTGTTTTTTCAGCTATGTTGCAAAATGTTATAGTTTAAAACCCAAGGTTCGACGCGCGCAGCCTGTTAAGCAGTTGTGCGCATGCGCGTCGTCCACGTGCAAAATTAAGGAAGCTGGAGGTATGGGGCTATCAGCCGCACTTAGGGATGTAAATCCGCGGCCTGGAATATCTTTATTTGCTTGGGGAGTCGCCATGCGTCCGTTACAAAATAACGTTTATCTCCAGGGGTTTGGCCTCTAGTCCGATCTAAATCTGATCATTACACTGGGGATCATGTTCTGTGAAAAGTGATAGGTATGGATAAGCTGTGAACAGGGGCGTCATTTCAGTATGGCAGGGAGCTAACAAAGTATGAGAGGAGACATATAGACTCGTACCCAGACCCAGTTATGGTAGACACCTGCAGCTGCGTAACTTTGGGTCTGGGTGCGGGACTACAAGACATATACGTACTCAGTACCTGATTCTCGGGCCATGAATTTGCCAACGAATGGTCAGCACCTCAAATGTTTAATGAATTTCCGGTGCTGTATATACGTATATCTCAGTATACAACCATTAAGAGATAAATAATTCTGAAGTAGTCTGCTGGTTGAAATCGTTATGAAAACGATATTTTCATGAAGAAATATTTCCGTTGACTTGGCGATGAAGGACAAATGTGAAAATGCCCTCTTTTACTGAACCCAAAATTAATCTTGATTCTTTATGCAGATACGGATAATTGTTAGAGTCATGAACAGTTATTTTCAACCATGGTGATTCTGAAAAATACTCATTACAACATAAACCACTAAACACACCACACCTTAGTAAAATCGCTACCAACAGTCAGCTAACAGAGTTCACATGAAGCAATAGTCCTTCAAAGGGAGCACTTAGGTGAGAACCGACTGTAAGCGAAATCTGTGGCAAAGGCATCATTCATGATGTAATCAGTGTACGCCCCTTCAATAACAGGGTCATTAGGACTTTCGACTTCGTAGATGGGCCCAGCCTGCCTGTTGCCAACGTAGAGGCACATCCCCTCATCAAACTCCCAGGTGTAGCTGTATAGGATGCCTGTGAATCTACGAGCTGGTGAGAGAGGATGGGCAACAGCGATGGTGTAACGAGGGTAGGCATTGCTACTGCCATTTCGCAGAGGTCCAGTGTAGCTAGACACGTTCACCGGCACATTCCAGAACTGACCTGTGAGGGGAAAAATAAAATAAAAGCAGGTGTGTGTATAAAAGTGCCAATTACCAATACAGCAATCAACTCTGTGCACAACCCTTGAGCAGTGTATTGATGAAAATTGTTTTAAGATCTTTTGGTTTCATGGAAGCTTTAAAGCCTATTATTCTGCTTTTACCATCCAAGTGCAAACACTACATGCCACAGCATCCATGAAAAGTGTGTTCTATCTTTTAGCAACACCTCATGTAATGATTCTTACGTAGGCACAAAAAGAGGTTTACAGACATGTATTACGGACACATACCAATGATGCCGTGGGACTGGGGACTATATTACGGACACATACCAATGATGCCATGGGACTGGGGACTAAGATTCAAGCCTCGAGCGACAACGAACTTGATCATGGCTGCAGTAACAGTGCTTCCAGTGACAGGGTCCGTGAGTTCGTTGTTCTGACAGACAACCCACATCACTAGTTGGACGCTGTTGCGACCACAGTTTGGAACGGACACTCGAACGCGGTCCGAATACTTGCGCAACAGAATTCCATCTGCCTGATAGAGGCTTGTGGCCGTGCTATTGATGTACGAGGCACACCCAGCCAAGTCCACTCGGATGTTCAATACGGAGCCCCTGCTGTCTACAGCCCGTATTCCAACCTGGTCGATTACATTGAGGTAGTTGTTGACCTTCAGGTAGCGGGCGTTGACAGACACTCCCCCATCGGAGATGAGATTGAAGTAGACGTTCTCCTGGCCGTGGACCTCGTAGCACAGTGCTGGTTGGATCGACCCAAACAGGTGCGATAAGGGAATGTAGATGGGAACACTGAACAGAGGATCGCCAACAACAGTGTCGTTTGCCATGATCACATTGAGCGCTTTAGAGGGAGGGAGGGAGGGAGGGAGGGAGGGAGGGAGGGCGGGAGGGAGGGAGAGAGAGAGAGAAAGAGAGAGAGAGAGAGAGAGAGAGAAGAGAGAGAGAGAGAGAGAGAGAGAGAGAGAGAGAGAGAGAGAGAGAGAGAGAGAGAGAGAGAGAGAGAGAGAGAGTCAGTGCAAGTTCAAAGCTATAAGTGCCTTACCTTCAGTAATGGTGACAGACGATGTACCAGGGTTGCCCACAAGATAGTCTGAGGCAGGAAGCAGCTTTGCTTCAAATGTTTCAGGCAATTCAACGATTTGATCCGGTAGTGTTACTATGGTGACACACTTGGTGTTTTTAGGGGAGGCATCAAACACAAGAACAAACGCTCCACCAGTGAAGTCCTGTCCATCTGCAGTGTGTAAGAGACCATGCACACATGTAATCGCAAACCTATTTTTGGGCACCATACTTCATTAGCTACATTATAACATTCTTCCAATTACAAAAGATGCTATTTGATGCTATTTGATGATGTCATATTAGAGTAATAGTGACAGAAGCACCTAAAAAACAGGATGGCCTTGCGTTTCCCTTCCCTGTATTTAATAGTTAAGATGGTCAGTGCACGACACAATGCCTCAACTTGCCTATAGCTGTGACGCTCTGTGTGTTTAAAGTGACGTTTAACCCTCTTGCTGTGGCTAGGTCCTTCACAGCACACACACTAACAGACTGGCCTTCAACCACGGAGTAGTTAGCTTGGACCATTTTCACAGTCACAACTGAATTACACAAGGGAAAGATAAAGAGAAGTGATTAAAGAGAAGTGATTAAAGAGAAGTGATTAAGTTGCTACCAAGCAAGTCAATTGTACTGCCTTTGCAAAGAGATAGAGCTATCAAGGTACTCACCATTTGAGTCCAGTATGGTGACAGTCGAGCGTAGAGTGCTGGCCACAACGGATGTGGGCGTGGCAGTCAAGGAGAGCGCAAAGGTCAGGTCGGGGTCCAGTGCCACATGATTGTCCAACACAGCGACAGTGAAGCACTGCCGTGTGCTTGTGGTTGCCATGGTGATGGTCGTCCTGACGGAAACATAGTCTGTGCAGAGGCAGAAGAGGTTACATTGAATTCATCTTAATCCACCCCTAATAGATGCCCACTCACTGGTTCCCTCCACAGCTGTGATGGGTGTGCTGACGATTGTGACTGCCACTGGTACAGCTGTGACCTTGTCCTTCACCACACACACCGAAAGCCCTGTTGTGTTGTTCTCATAGACGCTGTAAGTCGACTTCTCAAATTGAACCATGACCACTGGAACACGATGGGAGGAGGAGGAGGAGAAGGGGAGAGAGAAATGGAGAAGGAAGCAAAATGATGAGTGACATTTTACTACTCTAATATCTGCAAGTTCCAATGGCAAGGTTGAGCATGTCCCCTTGGGTGTGGAGAAGGGATACTCCCCTTTGTGCAGATGTGCATATATGTATGCGTGATGCCCTTACTGTTGGTGTCCATGATAACCACGGATGTCTGGTTTGGTTGCCCCAAGACGACCCCTTGGCTGGGGTTAGAGAGAGCAACACTGTGTGTCTCCACACTTCTCAAGGCAATGCCATGGTCAGTGATGGTGAAAGGTATGTTCTGCACTGCGTTCCCGCCAGGGAGGAAGGTGATGGTGCTAGAGATGACCCCGACAGAGGGATTGGGCTGGGCACTAGAGGGTGCAGTCACCGTGACGACGACTGGTATTGCAGAAGTGCCGGTCTTCTGAACGACAACGTAGCCTGTGGTGTTTGTGGTGTAGTAGTAGTACGCTGGGCTGACAAAGGACACCGTCACGGCTATGGGATGGGGAGGAGGAGAACCAATGGAGTGACAGTTAGGCACAAGCCCTTCCCCTTGCCCTCTTCCTCCCAACCCCCCCCCCACCCCCCACTGTCCTGTAACCTACTGTCGTCATCTACGATATTCACGCTGGTGGTGGAACGGTTAAGTATGACAC
Organism: Ephydatia muelleri; assembly: GCA_013339895.1. Taxonomy (NCBI): domain Eukaryota; kingdom Metazoa; phylum Porifera; class Demospongiae; order Spongillida; family Spongillidae; genus Ephydatia; species Ephydatia muelleri. The sequence goes on from JABACO010000010.1 coordinate 1,316,876, forward strand.
GTGAATCCCCAGTGGTGAGGGTAGCTGAGAAGGTTTCCTGGGTCTCCAATGATTGGTCGTTTACAATGGAAACGTTTACGCAAGAAGTGGTCTCTCCCACTCCAAATTGAAGGACAGCAGTTGAGCTTTGGTAGTCACTGCCAGCTGAAAGGGCAAGTTATTAATAAATATTAATAATTGTCCCATCATACATACTATACTAAACTTAAGAACAAATATTGTTGTGACCTAAACAACCACGAGGTATTGGGATGGACTGGTCACGAGAATGTGAAATTGGAAGTGCCCAGTCTATTGCTATCTGTTGCACCTGAGAGATTGGACGTATTGCTCAGCTCCTAACCAGTGGGTGGGATGTCACATGACTGGGCACACCAAATACTTCCTATCTCACATGACCAGCCCATCCCAATACCTCGCATGTCACATGACTGGGCACACCAATGACCAATGCTTCTGTAAGACATACAAATGGCCCCATCCATTGCTTCCCACAGACCAGCCCACCTAATGCAGTTCCATCAGATGTTGCCATGGTGACAGACACATGTCTTCCCAGGATTCCATTGGTCACAGCGGCACACAGAGTGACAGACCCATCACGTTCACCCACTGTGTACAGGGGCCTGGTGAAGCCAATGGTGACAGTGTTGTTGTTTGGAATGGTCACCAAGATGCGTGGGCTGACGATCCTCACTGCCGGGTCTGTTGAAATCACCATGGCAACAAAGCTCAGGGGATCACGTGAGACCATGTCATTCACAATGTCAATGTAAATGGACTGCTGGGTGGGGCCATTGGGGACAAAGGTCAAGGTTACGTTGGTGAGGTGGTAGTTGTTCGGAGCTGGAAGAAGGGGGGAGGGGTTAAGTAATGGAGCTCCACCCACTGATGTGAGAATCTACCTGTAGCTGTCTGGTCAACCGTGTACAAGACAACAGTCACATTCTTTCCCAGCACACCAACAAGCTGCAGGTCTATGATAGCTTCATCCTCTTCTGCAAGCACACTATCTACACTGGTGATGTTCACATCTGCAGTAGAGACACTTCATCTTACAGGACATGATGACATCATTGTGACATGCTTACAGGACATGATGACATCATTGTGACATGCTTACAGGACATGATGACCATCATTGTGACATGCTTACAGGACATGATGACATCATTGTGACATGCTTACAAACATGATGACATCATCATGACATGCTTACAGGACAAATGACATCATTGTGACATGCTTACTGGACATTATATGACATTGTTGTGACATGCTTATGGGGCATGATGACATGCTACCTCAAATGGAGTATGAAATAATCTCATCAATGAGTACCAGATATGCGATAACAGCAAGCACATACAACACACACACACACACACACACACACACACACACACACACACACAGCTCCACTCACAGTCATCGTCCTTGATGATGACAGTCGCCACGTTAGGTTGCACTGTTACTCGTGGAGCGCTGGTTGCCAACAGAGCAGTGAATGTTTCAACAGTATCTTCAACCCTGGCATCGTCGCTAATGGTGACATTGAACATGACCGAAGTTGTGATGGTGAGAACTGCAGCGCCACTCCACTTCTGCCGACATAGTCCTCTCCACCTGGGGGGACACAGGGGAAGGTAGATGCCTGTGTGCACAGTGTGTGTGTGTGTGTGTGTGTGTGTGTGTGTGTGTGTGTGTGTGTGTATGTGTGTCTTGATGCACCATACCTAGTGCGCTTCTGGCTGTGTAGAGGCAGAGGCTGTGATGGACGTGCCCAGTACTCCAGCCAGTACTCTGGCACACAGGGTGACGGATCGATCTGTTCCCTCAACAACAGTTGTAATTTACGGGATCAAACCCTATTGTCAGCTCTGTAAGAAAGAGGGTATCATGTGATGATACAGAGGGTATCATGTGATGATACAGAGGGTATCATGTGATGATACAGAGGGTATCATGTGATGATACAGAGGTGATCATGGATGATACAGAGGTGATCATGTGATGATACAGAGGGTAGTCATGTGATGATACAGAGGGTATCATGTGATGATACAGAGGGTATCATGTGATGATACAGAGGTGATCATGTGATTGATACAGAGGGTGATCATGTGATGATACAGAGGTGATCATGTGATGATAGAGGGATGTGGAGAATGAAGTTGAACAAAACACCCACATACCAGCATTGTTGTCAATGACAACAGTGACTGTATCAGTGTCAAGAATCAGGTTGTTATCAGTGGTGGTGATGACCACAGTGAAGTTAGTTGGGTTCTTGTAGACTGTGGTATTGATGAGGGGGACCACAACACATGGGTTTGGAGAACCAGATACATTGAATGCCATCTGAATATTAATCGAAGTGTAGTCCTTTGAAAGCTGTGAATAAAAAACGTCAGGGTATTTTGTAATACATGGAGGTGCCTCAACACACATACTGTAAAAGCAAGACATTTCTATAGGAGGCTATTTTCATGGGGCCTCCCAATAAGCAGCAATCAGATGAAAAACTGGAACGACAAAAATTGGAAGTGCCTAACGTGGGCGTGGCTCTATAGAGTGTGGGTGTGGCCTCTATAGAGTTCCTAAAGATGACATCACTCTTGGAATTTCATATATAGTTAGATTCTTAAAATGCCATATTGCTGCATCGAACATCGTGCTGTGACTGATCGGATTTACTGGTGAAAGGATCAGGGACAACTGATGTTAGACTGTCTGCTTGGCTAAATAGTTTAATGAATGAGAGACGAATGATACAGAACTCCATGTTTGTCATTCCTTTTCCCTTTTCCCTGGATGCCAAATCTAGATCTTGCAAAGTGGTTTTGCTTTTAGATGAAGATACATGTAATGGCTTGAGTGAACTACACAAAATGTTGATATTCAGGAATGCAGTATGGCATCAGTTTTTGTCATCACAAACTTTTCATACTACAATTGGCTAGTATCCTGATCACTATCTAGTGTACAGCAACAGTGTTAGGAGATGAGATACTACAAGAACCTACAGTGGTTCATTGAGGGATGGTGCTGGAATGCTTATGGAAAATTTTGGCTGGCAAACTGTAACCCACCCACGAAAAGTTTTGACAACAAACAGTTCTAGTACCACTGCAATGTACCAAGCTAAAGTACAGTGTGTGTGTGTGTGTGTGTGTGTGTGTGTGTGTATGTGTGAGGCAAGATGCCCTCCCATCTACACACATGCACACCTCCCACATCCACCTCCACATGCACACCTTCACCTCCACACCTTCACATCCACACCTTCACATGCACACCTTCACATCCACACCTCCACACTCTTACCAACGGCACTGCCATCAACGGTTCTAACATTGATGCTGACATCTTTAGCCAAGTTGCCTCTAGTGATACCAAAACAGACAGTGGCATTCGTTCCTTCTGCGGTCACAGTTTGGCCTCCGTTAGCAGGTCCAATAGGTCCAACTGCAACATCTAAGGACAGAAGAGAAGCATTTCAAAATACCACATTCAAGTGCAGCACATCTTCTAATGACAATCATGACACGCGTACTTGAAATAAGTGTTTAGAATTTTCCTGACACATCAGATGTGTACTGACCTGATACAAATATCGGTCTACTAATAAGTGCTACATGAAGTCATTCATCAACTAACGTGACCCACCCCCAATCTGAAGTTAAACAAGTGTTTGCCTCTACAGCTTATTAGGGATTGGGAGGTTGTAGTTCATGGGATTGGGGAGCTGTAGTTCAGGGGAACACTCACTGTCAATGTCAGTGATCTTGACATCCAGCTGAAGATGGAGAGAGGACTACAGCAGGGTCAGATGTGCTCAGTGCAAGGCTTCAGTTCTTTGGTCCCTTCCACAATGTTGTTATCTATGGTTGTGAGGTTGACGCTGTTCACAAGATTATCCCGTGTGAATGTCAGAGCCAGTGGTCCTACACTGACATAGTTCTTGGAAGCTGGAGGAGGAAGGGGGAGGAGGAAGGGGAAGGAGGAATGGGGAGGAGGAGGTGAGGGAGGGTATCCATGGGACACAATCCTTACCTAGAGCTGTAATGTCTGATGAGCGGATGCTCACTGACACCGGTCTACCCAGCAGCACTGCGTTTGATTGGGCGGCTACTTGTATCTGAAGAGTAGATCCTTCGGGAGTGGTGTACTGATTTGTGCTGAACCCAATTGTGATCCCTTCAAGCAATAAATGAAGTCAAGTCATTGGGAGTACATGGTAGCATAGGACATTGGGAGTACATGGTAGCATAGGACATTGGGAGTATATGGTAACATAGGACATTGGGAGTACATGGTAACATAGGACATTGGGAGTATATGGTAGCATAGGACATTGGGAGTACATGGTAACATAGGACATTGGGAGTACATGGTAACATAGGACATTGGGAGTATATGGTAGCATAGGACATTGGGACTACATGGTAGCATAGGACATTGGGAGTACATGGTAGCATAGGACATTGGGACTACATGGTAACATAGGACATTGGGAGTACATGGTAACATAGGACATTGGGACTACATGGTAACATAGGACATTGGGAGTATATGGTAGCATAGGACATTGGGAGTATATGGTAGCATAGGACATTGGGAGTACATGGTAACATAGGACATTGGGAGTACATGGTAGCATAAGACATTGGGAGTACATGGTAGCATAGGACATTGGGAGTACATGGTAGCATAGGACATTGGGAGTACATGGTAACATAGGACATTGGGACTACATGGTAGCATAGGACATTGGGAGTACATGGTAGCATAGGACATTGGGAGTATATGGTAACATAGGACATTGGGAGGACATGGTAGCATAGGACATTGGGAGGACATGGTAGCATAGGACATTGGGAGTACATGGTAGCATAGGACATTGGGAGTACATGGTAGCATAGGACATTGGGAGTACATGGTAGCATAGGACATTGGGAGTACATGGTAGCATAGGACATTGGGAGTACATGGTAACATAGGACATTGGGACTACATGGTAACATAGGACATTGGGAGTATATGGTAGCATAGGACATTGGGAGTATATGGTAGCATAGGACATTGGGAGTACATGGTAACATAGGACATTGGGAGTACATGGTAGCATAGGACATTGGGAGTACATGGTAGCATAGGACATTGGGAGTACATGGTAGCATAGGACATTGGGAGTACATGGTAACATAGACATTGGGACTACATGGTAGCATAGGACATTGGGAGTCATGGTAGCATAGGACATTGGGAGTATATGGTAACA
>JABACO010000010.1:1323159-1388346 GCA_013339895.1 Ephydatia muelleri
AGCTAAATGTAGGTTAAAAAAAGTGCAGTGAGTGAGTTGCAGTTCAGGCGCAAAGGTGGTGTGGTGTGGTGTGGTGCACATACCAATGGCTGATTCTTGACGGGTAGCAAATAGGAGCTGAACAGGCCTACCCAACACTCCAGACGTAACGGAAATCTGAATCTGAACGATCCTGTCTGTTACGTACACATCGTAGAAGGTCTCGTTGAATCCACAATTGGCCGCTGTTGGGATAGTGTAGTAATCGTGTAAATGTGGAGTTTGGGGGTGGGGAGGGGATGGGGAGGGGGATGGGGAGGAGGGAGGGAGGGTAACTTGAATGCTTACTGTCATCATCTACAATAGTCACAATGGCAGATGATGGAGTAATGGAAAATAGATGGTTAGGAATGGCCAAAGATAGTGTTGCACGGAACGTCTCGTTGTATTCCACAAGGTTATCCATCACTATGGGAACATTCAATGTGGCTTCAGCAACAGACTGGCCAAAAACCAGAGGATAATTGTTGAAAGGAGTGTAGTCCACTGCGGCTGTCAAGGAAAAAATAGATGTTAATACAAGAGTGGTTTAGGCCAGTGGGAGGGGCCCCCCTCCTTAAAATACAGGAAAAGAGGCGAAGGTTCACACGTTCAGTCAACTTGCATAATGCTGTTATTAAATTTAATGCTGTTTTAAATTTAATGCTGTTATTAAATTTAATGCTGCTTCAGTCATGCTGGACAGCTTACCTATCAAATGCCATGCTGCATGAAAGCCATGCTTGACGCTTCCATTGCCCCTTATGTACATACGCTGGCTAACTAGTAAACTGGTTTGCCCATAAGGTCAGGTGGTAACTGGTCAGACATATGGCAGAGGGTGCCGAGCCGGTCTGGGACCAAGGGTAACACAGGCTACCCTTGGGTGAGACCAGACGTGCCTCTATCACCACGACGACATCATGGAGAGTGGTTGGCCCTCTATGGCTGAACCGGCCTGGAAACCGAAGGTAACGTTGGGTCCACCTGTTGGTGCGACCTGATACGCCACACCACGACACGGTCAGTGGCTTGGGTGGTTGGTCAGGATTGAAGCCAGTAAAATTCAGGACGTCCATAGCAGGGCTATGAGACTGGATGAGTATTAACTAAGGCAGCTTGAGGCTCAGGGATATCCCAAGTCCTTAAAAGCATATCCCAAAGGGAATCAATCTTACATGCGGTGCCCGTCCGTCCCAAGAACACCCTTTTATATGGTACCTGGAACCTAATCTGGGGACCATCTGATTTGGGAATTAGGGTTGGTGTAGATTGAAGGGTTGCAGGAAGTGATCTAGGCATGACCTATCCCAAGACAAGGCTGCACTACATGACCTATCCCAAGACAAGGCTGCACTACATGCTTTCACATGCCTTATGCAAGCTCTGTGCAGCCAGGGGTATGGGAACACCATTCACCCTTCATCAGAACTTTAAACATGATTACTCTTTAAATAAACCCATTAAATATAGATTTTACTAGACACACAAATTATCCAGTAAGGAAAATTGCACCAACTTGCATAATGCTTTTATAAAAATTGATTATACTTTACACACACTAAATTATTCAATAGGAAAATTTTTTTCATTGATTATTACTACAATCCTCAATAGTCATCGTAGCTTACTCGATAAGCGGCACGTTGAGAACGTCCATCATAAACACAACACCCTCTTTTCTACAACATAATATGATAAGGAACCAAACAACAGACCTGTTGCGGACACATCAGTTGTGCTGAGGTGAAGAGTGACTGGTCGACCAAGCATCCCCTGGAGAACTTTCGCTTTCAAAGTTACATAAGTGTTGCTCTCTGAGATAGAATAACTCAGCTGCTCAAAGCCAAATATTACGCCTGCAGATAATAAGAGAATCACACGTGAAGTGTAGTTGGGAAGAGGGGGATGGGATGGGGAAGAGGGGGATGGGATGGGGGAGAGAGTTAGAGGGTGCAGTATAGCGAAGAAGAGTGAGAGGAAACGTGGGTGCATATAGCATGAGGCAGCGTACTGTTGTCATCAATGATGGTGACTTGAGCACTTATAGGAGCAATGGTGACCCTGCTAGAAGGAGATATCAGGAACAGTTCTACTGAAAAGACCTTGTCATCTTCAGCTAGGTCATTCACAATGATGTAAACATCCACAGTTAGCTCGCGGACAGAAAAATTCAAGGCAGGAAGGTCAGAATCAATAGATATGTAGTTTGTAGAGGCTAAGAAGTAACATTTGTCACTGATTTTAATAAATATGAAGACTAACTAACCAATTGCAGAACCATCTCGGGTTTTAACATGGAGTAGAACTGTTCGACCGAGTGTTCCCCTGAAGTACCTGTATTTTCACTGGTAAGCGTCCCTGATTCTGGTGCTTTGAAATTTGGTAGCTTTGCTTTTCAAAACCAATAATGACACCTGTAGGGCAATGCAAGAGTGTATGCAAAGGTTTGGTTATTGTGATTGGGAAGCTGTGTTGATGACATCATCTCACTGTTAGTGTCAATGATGGTGATGAGTGTGGTTGCCGGGGCAATGGTCACAAGACCAGAAGGAGACACAGCAAGTAATTGGGGCCGAAAAGCTCTCATTATCTTCTGCCAGGCCATCATCTACTAAGGGAACATCCACATTGATGCTAAGTGTGGATTCATTGAAACCAATATTTTGTCATTTTCAGTGTAATCATAAGGTCCTATATAGTGGGAAGAACAGAATTTGGAACAGTTCTGTTACATCTAGGTGACAGCATGCTTACCAACAGCTGAACCACGTATTGTTCTGAACTGTACTGCCACTGATTTCTTCAGTTGTCCCTGAAGCACTCTCACTGATACACGTGCATATCTCTGGTTCTCCAAGAAACTGTAACCAGTCTGGTCGAAACCAATGGTGACCCCTGGATTGGAAGGGTAGAGAAGAGAAGTAGGTGGTGATAGGGAGGAGGTGTATGTGATAAGGAGAGGTTGTCATGGTGATAAGGTGATGTAGTGATATGGTGATAAGGTGTAAGTGCTGCATGGAACCATCATCTCACCACTCACACACCACTACCTTAGCAACACCAAAATTACTTTCTTCTGCAACAATGTTACCATTGCACACACCATGCACACACACACATGCACACAAGTACACACATGCACACACACACATGCACACACACACATGCTTACCACCAAGCATATACCACACTCATGTACACATACACCAAGGTACCACAGAACGCACAGCCAGAAAACATTACCATTGATGTCATCAATAATAGTTGCTGTTGCCTTGGCAGGACTTAGGGTCACAAACTGCTCATAGCCACCAGCAGACTGGTAGTGTCAGATTGGCCTGGAAGATTATGTCATCCTCATAGTAACCATGTTTATGATCCCCACGGCAACAGGAATATATGCAGTGTTTTCATTGAAGGACAGCAGTTGAACTGTCTGATTGTAGTCTTGACCAGCTGAAGAAGATTGAGATCAACATGTGTGTGCATATGTAAGAGTGTATCAGTGATCGTGGAGGTGTGGTTTGTGCAATGTGTAGTCTTTGAAGGAGATACGCAATGGTCACGTAGGGTACCCAATAACAAGACTTGGACATCAGTAATTAATCTGTGAAGTCATATTTATCACCCTATTAGGTTAAGTCAATACACCATCAGTATACTATCAGTATACTACCAGTATATCACCAGTACGTCTCAGTATATTATCAGTGCCACCTTCAGTATATTGTCAGTACACCTCTCACTTACCAAATGCAGTTCCATTTCTAGTGGAGAACATCACTCCAACACTGGCTCCCTGTATAGCGGCGCCTCCCAATATGGACACACCGAAGGTCACATAAGAATCTGACTTGTTCACAGTGTATTGGGGTGGATCGAATCCAATGGTGAGGGCTACAAGGGAAGTGTAAGATTAGGACTGATGCCATCTAACCCAAGTCTCATCCATACAGCTGACACGGGTAAGGTCTGCACAATATGCTTGTAAGACCAGGGGCATGGTTTTCTTTTTGTTTGTTCTTTGAGCACTTCTAGCACCCACATTAATAAAAGCAAGGTTAATAAGTGATACCAAGACTTGAGTAGTAAAATTACACAATCAAAAAAAAGATTTTAAGTGGCATTAATTATTTTGGACTAGTCCATTGTTGAACCCCCCCTCCTCCCTCCACCTCTCTTACTTGTGTTGTCCAAGATGGTAACCCTTGGTGACATTGGGAGATATCATCACTGATGTTTGTTGCTCAATCTCATCAAGGTGAGGGAGTATGTGAACGTTTGGTTTCCTTCAAAGTACTCATCAGCCAATGCATTGATGCTGAAGCAGTACTTCCTGGTAGTGTTGTCAAATGGTCCAAGGATAATTGGACCACTGGATGTGAACACATCAGAGGCATCTAAAGGAGAGAATGCTTATTGCAATATGGATAAAGTTTATTCCCAACAGGTTAACATTGTCCCCATACAGACGTGCACGAGCTGTGAGATTGATGATTTGATCAATAGTTACATCTTACACGTTTTGAAGAAATATTTTATGAGGCATACTAAATGTATCTCCAAAAATATTCGCTAGACACATCCATAATTTGGGGATGTGACCATGTGTACCACATGGTCACATCCCCAAATTATGGATGTGTCTAGTGAATAATTTCTTGTCATGCAAATTACCCACATGATGCTACTTTTTGAATAGTTTTACTGCATCGATTTCAAAGCTTCCGTGCCCATCCCTCCTGCCCCACCCCATTAAGAGACCCACGCCCCTATAATTAACTGTGCCTGCCCTTAACAAATTCCTGAATCTCGCCCCTGAATTTGAGTGCTGAACAGCTAAATCAACAGTATATAGACATGAATCCCCTTTCATTGGTATACAATGAACCAAATGAGAAATAAGTAATAGATGTAAATCAGTGCCACCATTAACACTTCTCTACTGGTATTTACGTTAGCACATCATTCTAATTAGCACTTAGAGCTCTAGCTTGTGGTATGCCATGCAGAGAAAGTGAGGCAATTGACAACACTCTGAGTAATGCCATAAACTATGTCACTGCCTTGTGAGATTTCCAGATCCATCTTCACTAAGAAAATCACGTGAGTGCACCACACATTGCTGACTCACCACAGCTGGACCAACACACACACACACACACACACACACACACACACACACACACACACACACACACACCACACACCTGCAGTATCAGGGACTAGTAGCACATGGATGTAGAAGCTTAGTCGCATAGTTAACTCTGGAGGAGGGTCTGTGACAGCAACACACTCAATGAAGTCTCCTCCTTCAGTTACAACTGCTCCTCCATCAACAAACCCAACAATGGCCACTGCACATGAAGAAGAGTTGGCCATTATAAAACTGACCATGTCATCACTCGAACAAACCAACCTTTGTTATCCAAGATCAACAGTATTGTGGTGGGATTGTGTGGGCACTATATGAGGGTGTATTTACTACTTGGGTAGAAACAAGCTTGGCCTGTAAAGTCCCCGTCAGTCCAGCATCATAAATGTCTACACCAATAGAGACAGATTGCTGATCTGGTGTTATGGTGAACGTTAGCTCTGATAAAGGGCCAATGTCATAGTCCTTATCATATATGGCTTGATTGACCACTGCATTGGGGTTGAGCAATAACCGTGACACGGAATGTCTGTTCAGACACCACTCCATCTTCCTTGATCAGCTTCACTGTGTCATTGTAGTAAAGTTTTTCTGCCCCTTTGTAAAGGTGTACATATCAGCTCCAAACCCGATGGAGATGGCTGGAGAGAGAGAGCAGTGGAAACATACTTGTTATGTATCAGCTCAGAGCAGTATACATATATTTGGTGCAAAAATTGGTGGTCAAAGTAATGTTACACTCAAATGTTACATTGCATTCAATGTTACTTGAGGATCTGTAAATAACAAACTGGAAAAAAACGGCCAACAACTTCCTTACTTGATAATTACATGTACTGGTAATTTAGCCCATTACTCAGGCATGTACTGTTATAATGTTAGTGTGCTAAATATAGGCCTATTTCAATTTTCCAGTCAAATTTCTGTCACTCTTGTTTCCGTGCTTTTTACACCACCATTGGTCAATCCTGTATACCAACAACTTTCTCGTTAGAGAACGTTTTTATTTACTTGTTCAATACTACACATCAGACACTTTTGAATGAATGGAAATTATATTGACACAGACTGTTTTAGTTGCTGAATAGTGCGATGAAGAGACATTTATATCAAATAATTTCACTACATACATATTAATATCACTACATATCAGTTAATTAATATCACTGCACACTTTGCAATGCTATTAAATATGTTATTTAGAAGAGATAAACATGTATTTGGCAATGTCATTTACTATACTAATATCAGATGTGTCATTTCCAATCAGGCCCTTCATTCAGCATTGGACTCATTGCTTCTATTGGCATGTTAAAAATCAGCACATGCACCACATATATATGGGCCACACATGCTCTCCAAAGATGGTATAATGAACGCAGCACATATTTGAAAATCATGCAGAATTTAAATCATACGATCATAATAAGTTGAGCTGCTAAACAAGAATTTAGCTCTGTTCCTATAGCCTCTTGAAGCAGTAGGCAATAATGGATCCTAGTTCTTGGCCTTTCTGGTCATCACATGAAGGAAACCACTGGAGAGCCACATGCAGTAACTGCTGCATGCAGAGATTATCTGTGGCAACCCTCTTGGATCTACCAATCCTGCTCGTAACTATGTCTGTGTTGGGTGTAGTACTTAATTTTAATAATAGTTGACATACTTTATTATGTTGTTTTTTATTGTCTGTGTTCTGTTGTTATCATCACATGCACACATGTGTGCTTGCTTGTTTTTGGTATAGAGATTAATAACTACAGTAACATAGAGTAATAACCAGTTTAAAATGTTGGACTCAATCACAAACACCTGGAATACATGTACATGTACGAGCTCCATACACATGCTGTGGGATCACATTGCTAACTGAAACATGCCCTGCACTTACGGTCATTATCAACAATCCTAATCACTGTGGAGGGAGTCTTAATGATCACGTTTCCAGAAGCATTCACAGAAGGGTCCGTAAGCCTCACTATGCAAATGAACTGCTGTTCGGCCCTCATTGATCAGATCATCCACAATGCCAACATTAGGACTGAGTTCATTTTGTGAGGAGGTGAATGTGAGATTTAGGATTGACTTATTGAAATCCATAGGACCATTTGGTATGTCTGAAACAACAAGAACATAATCGTTAACTCTTTGCATTCAATAACCAAACCTTCACATACATTGGGCTGGATTAGTCAGGTCAGCAAATGTAATGCCATCTGGAAGGGGAATCCCCAGAGGTCTGAACTGATCAACTGTCAGTGGCACCACCTGAATTGAAAGTCGTTGGGCAATGGTTTTATCTTTGGCCAGTTTAACTTTGGGATACTGGTCTGGAGGAGACGCCCCTTCGGTCACACTGTAATCTGATTCTCGAAATCCTATGGTGACAACTGGAGTGGCAATGCAAGCGGTTGAGTACACGCTCGCTCACGTGACCCCCACCTACCGTCTGCATCTAGTATTGTGGCGTTGAAAGGAAGAACAAATTCACTGGAACCATCAACTAATGCAGAGACAGGGACCATCAACGGAGGCTGTAAAGCAATGTTATCCGGAATAATATTGAGTGTAAATTGTTGTCTGGCTGCTGCACTGTTCAGAACGCCAGTAGTGAAGGATTTGATGTATCGATTATCTACAGTAGAGCAAGCATGAAGAGTTGTGCATAAAATCAATGCGAAAAACTTACTGTCCGGGACACTGAAAGAAACAGAGTGCGTTCCGCTGAACGTTCCGTTCACAAATCCGAAGTACCCGGTGAGCTGCGACCCTTCCTTCTGGTATACGGTGGTGGACGGTACGGTGGAGTTGAGGAATTGAAAGAACCCGTATACTGTAGCAGAGACGCGGGCTCGAGTACAGCGAAAATGCAACGTATCCACACTTACCGACACAAGGCGTGCATGTTGTCGACGTGCCTACTCTGTAGGACCTCCCTCCTCTGTTTCAGACAACACTGCCCCGCTGGTCGGGTTCCGTTTAGGCTCACACTGGTGGATGTGCACGTGGTGCTAGAAGTGTAGCACGTCAGCGTCTGTGAGGCCACCACTGCGAGGAAGAAACGAAGGGAGGGACGTACAAATGATCATAACCTGCACACTGCGGCAGCGTGTGAAGGTGCACGTTGCAACGTACGTACATTGGACACCCACTGCAGCGATGAATGCAAAACATGCTACTTCCGCTGCTCGTTGACGGAACATTGCGAGGCGTCTTCACCTATAGCCGATGCCTCGATGGAAATTAAAATGATTTTAAAAACTACTATATAATACAAGTAAAAGTTAATATTTATAGCGACACACTTGGTAACCACGTGCTATATTACGTATGATCAATAATCGGCTTTACGTAATATACAAGATTATGTGTTGAGAGAAGTTCAGCTCAACTAAATGACGTAACTGCTCTATAGCAGCGAGACGGCGACTTGCAACGGTTCACTTCGTAATGATACGCTGGCAGTGTGCTTGCCGCTTTATCTGAAGCCAGACAGCTGCACGCATGACCGTCAACTAAATGCGACGATAAATACAAAAGAAGGCATATCTTGCATTGATGTGGTGCATAAATTGAAGAGCCCAATCCATGCATGTGTGCTCAGCAATCTGGGTCTGGGCAAAAGATGAGAAGCTTCCTATTCTATCCCATGCACACCACATGCAGCCTTCAGTCACGCCTATATGAATGGACACCTCTAATCTCAACATAAGGAGCTCTACTCCCTAATAATGCAATACTGCTCTAGCTCTATACCATGCAAGACAAGAGAAACACACTTAATAGCAAAGACACCTCATTGGTATACAACCAGATTCCGGAAAGGTATGTCTAAGGAGCATTACACAAGGGTAAGCTGATTGACAAACACACCACATTCCAGCTGCTCTATCTGACGATCAGGAACCTCTCCACCTGGGGTTAGCATGCTTGTGGCTAGTTAGATCAAAACTGATACCACCTAACTGTACGCTTGGAGGTGGCTATTCGTAATGTTATTCAGGGAGGGAGGGAGGGAGGGAGGAGGGAGGGAAGGGGGGAGGGAGGGAGGATGGTGCTATGGCGAGGAGGGACGGGAGGCGGGAGGGACGGGAGGGACTGGCCGGGGCAGGGAGGGAGGGAGGGGAGGTGAGGACGGGAGGGAGCGAGGGAAGGGAGGAGGAGGGAGGGAGGGATGGCGAGGGAGGGAGGGAGGGAGGGGATGGGAGGGCAGGGAGGGAGGGACGGAGGGAGGGAGGGCAGGGAGGGAAGGGACGGGAGCGGACGGGAGGGAGGAGGGAGGGAGGTCGGGAGGGAGGGAGGGAGGGAGGAGGGGAGGGAGGGAGGGAGGAGGGAGGAGGGATGGGAGGGAGGGATTGGGAGGGAGGGAGGGAGGGAGGGAGGAGGAGGGCGGGAGGGAGGAGGGAGGGAGGAGGGAGGAGGGAGGGAGGGGGAGGGAGGGAGGGAGGGAGGGAGACAATAAAATGAGGATGATTCTTCTTGAGATATGAAACAAATATAAACGGTTAGAAGCAATATTATTTTCATATGTCTCATATTAGGGATGCCTTCACACCCACTCAACATTCAATAAATAAGAGCTCCCTCCTTAACCTTCTCCCAGCCCATGACCATCTCCCGGCCTCCATTAACATCCCCCAGCCCCTGACTTGCTCCCTCCTTAAATCTTCCCCCAGCCCCTGACTGCTCCCTCCTTAAACACTCCCCCCCCAGCTCCTGAATTGCTCCCTCTTAAACCTTCCCCCAGCCCTGACTTGCTCCCTCCTTAAACCTTCCCCCAGCCCATGACTTGCTCCCTCCTTAAACCTTCCCCCAGCCCCTGACTTGCTCCCTCCTTAAACACTCCCCCAGCCCATGACTTGCTCCCTCCTTAAACCTTCCCCCAGCCCATGACTTGCTCCCTCCTTAAACATTCCCCCAGCCCCTGACTTGCTCCCCCTTAAACCTTCCCCCAGCCCCTGACTTGCTCCCTCCTTAAACACTCCCCCAGCCCATGGACTTGCTCCCTCCTTAAACCTTCCCCCCCTGACAACAAACTTTGTGCAGCGTTGCCTGTGCATGCCGCAAGCTTCATACACCACACAACATAGATATATAGAATAATGGAGTACAGTACACCAGATCCTGACATCACAACCACCAAACAGCACCTGGACACATAAATGAGCAGGGGGCAAACTAATGCCTAATTCTGAAGAGGTGTGTACACCCTCCACCAGGAAAAACCCCTGTGGCAAACCCTCTAACAGGGGAAAATCCACTTTTTGGGGAAAAATAACCTGCTAGCTAAGCAATGCTCAGCATGCACATACATGTACAAACAGAACACTCTCATCCGGTTTCCAACCTAAGCTTCATTTCAGTGCAGGTCCACTAGAAAACATCAGCTGTTAAGGACAACCTGCAATTGCTCTGTGCATGAGAGGGACGAACACAACAAACACCACACCAACCACCTGAATAAAAAGCAACCTGAACTTGCTTAAGTGCATGGACGCTTAGAATGACAATATTCACTCCTTCACATCCATTTATACACCCCACCACGTGGCTACTCCAATTACCGAAGGGAGCTTAGTTCGTCTAATTCATTTCGTTCAATCGACAGAAACATGTATAACATTGTAACCCACCATAATCTGATGATTATCAAAGGGGGGGGGGGGGGGGGGGGGGGGGGGGGGGGAACTTTCATGTAATTGTAGAAGTGTCCCTCTTACACATGTATGGCAGTGTGCAGGCTCATGCATGTGTAGGTCTCTAGTTAGATCAGTGAGGCATGCTTCAGGTTGGTTTGAGAGGTGCACGGCACGCCACGTCTGTAGCTAGTTCAACAGAGAGTTCAAGATGCCATTTAAGTATGGTGTTCAATCATTGTGCAGTGGCTGTGCTTGGATTTCTGACAGACAATACCATGGTGACTGAGGGACAGTTGTTCAACATATGTGTTGCAATCACCAGCCCACCTCCACAACTGTTCTTGTGGCCACTGAACAGCAGCTTTTTGATTCAACTGACTATTGTCCCGCTCACAGCTGGTAAGCAGCAGTGATCACCAAGCCTTCTTGCATCACATGGCATCACATGATCTCCTAGCATCACATGACCTCCTTGCGTCATATGGCATCACAAGACCTCTTAGCATCACATGACCTCATAACATTGCATGACTGCCTGCATCACATGACCTCCTTGCATCACATGACCTCCTTGCATCACATGACCTCCTTGCATCACATGACCTCCTTGCATTACATGACCTCCTTGCATCACATGACCTCCTTGCATCACATGACCTTGCATCCATGACCTCCTTGCATCACATGATCTCCTTGCATCACATGACCTGCATCACATGACCTCCTTGCATCACATGACCTCCTTGCATTACATGACCTCCTTGCATCACATGATCTCTTTGCATCCTATGATCCCCTTGCATCACAAACATCACAATAATTCCATACATCACATGATCTCTTGCATCACATGATCTCTTGCATCACATGATCTCTTGCATCACATGATCTCTTGCATCACATGATCTGCTTGCATCACATGATCTCTTGCATCACATGATCTCTTGCATCACATGATCTGCTTGCATCACATGATCTCTTGCATAATCATGCTCCAAACATCACAATGTCTTTAGCATGCAATTTTTAAAACAGAGAATGATTTGTCTCCTCATCAGGTGTCAGGGATATTGGCAAAGACAATGCATCCTTGGCTATAGTGGGCCCATTCAATGATGCTCGACGATTCTACTGTCTCCAGCTAACAGCTGTTGCAGACAGGGTCTTGCAGGGTACCAGGAGTTTGAACCTGACAGCCTCACTGTATGGAGTTGCACAGCCATTGTTGACCATCTCTCCCAACACCACAACCGTGACCATCATTGATAGCACACGTAAGAATGACCGATACTTGCCCCGAAATATTTTGTCATGTGGACAGACTCTTGTCCTATAGAAATTGTTATTGGGTTCACTCAAACTCAGTACACTGTGACCAGGAAAGATTCTTATGTGACCTTCAATGTGTCCATATTGGGAGGCGCCACTATACAGGGAGCCAGTGTTGGAGTGATGTTCTCCACTGGAGATGGAACTGCACTTGGTAAGCGAGAGGTGTACTGACAATATACAGAGGCGTACTGACCATATACTGGTGATACACTAAAGGTGCACTGATAATATACTGATGGAATACTGATGGTGCAGGGATACTTGGTTGCTAGTCCATATGTAAATCCAGTTACTAAGATACTATTTATAGACACAGTTACTAGATTTACTAGATGCTGATCATAGATTTTTTGCAGCTGGAGCAGACTATGATGCCAGAACACAGCTTCTTGTCTTCAACAACACTGTCACTCAACTTCCCATCGTTGTGACCATCAAGGATGATGGGAGTGTTCAAGTACACAGATGTGTACTTTGGAGCATCTCTGACACTGCAGTCTGCCAGAGGGTTTGAACATTCTGATCACTCTCAATCCACATCAGACCAATGTGACCATCAAAGATGATCACGGTTAATGCATGGAGTGTTAGAAAGAGAAGGTGAAGAATAACATGTTGTTTCTCTTTCAGTGTTGGTGATAGGATTTGACCCTGTGGTGTACAGTGCAAATGTCAATGGTGATTCAGTAGCCATTACAGTGAAGGTGCTACAGGGAAGTCTTGCAGTACCTGTGAGTATCCGTGTCTTTACTGAGAATGGAACAGCTACCTGTAAGTGGCCATGTCCCCATTCCATGACCCAATGTGAGCCTCTCCATTCCAGCTGGCTCAGATTACGTGGCCACAAGCCAATCTGTGGTATTTGATTCCAGCTCCACCAATCACACTGTGACTATTCAACTGATTAATAAATTAGTCAGTGATGCATCAAAGGTGTTCAGTGTTGGGTTGTCAGTGGAAACTCCAGAGGCAAAAGGACGTGTGACGCTATCCCCTTCTGTGGCCAATGTGACCATTGTGAATACCAATGGTAAGGGCATGTAGGAATGGTTTGGTGCAAGTAATGAATAACTTGTGTGTATAACTAGTTGCAGTGATAGGCTTCGTAGCGGGCGTGTACAGTGTGAGGAAGTCTGAAGGCTCTGTTTGCATGATGGTTGGCTTGCTCCAGGGACAACTGGGAGCTCCTGTGACTGTGACCTTTTCTACATACCTCCGGGACAGCCACAGGTGATTGTGTTGGAGCTGTGTTGATTTATGATAGAGAGTAAACTTGATAGTAAATTAACAAATTACTGTATAAGGTCTCCTGGTACTATTTCATAGAATAATCCAAGCCATGCTGAATTTCGTTGTTCATCTATTCCATATTAATACGCACAACTTATAAAGCTAACCAGTCATTAGTTTTCACCTGTTTGATTTTGTAATGAGCAGTGTGTGTTTCATAAGATAATTAGCTGATTTGAAAATTTTTCGCGTTATATAATTTAGTTCTATTCGTAAAAAGCAAAGTTCGATGCACATACATTACTTCCAAAGTGCACACTTGGAGAGTTATCCTGCTCTCATTGACACACAAGCACTTTACTGACACTGCAACCCAAATAAATCCATCAACGTAGTGTTCGTATGATAAATGCAGAATTTTTGTTTCATGCTTCATTTTCTTAATAACAGAAATTGCTATAAAATATTTGCATTGGTAAATAGAGAAGAGAAAAACATATGACACACATAATCAGAATGTGGGTGTTGTGTTTAAACCTTATAATGGGAGGTGGTACGATAAACAGTTAAGTAATTTCATCTACTAGACCCTCTAAAATCAATCCGAATCATGCCAAATATTTGGCTTTACGCACAATTGCCTTGTCTGAGCATTCCTGTATAAAGTGCCTCTGTATGTTAATGTTATGCGCTTATTTCTAAATATGAATGAATGGCAATAGTTTACTTAGTATACGGGACACTGTCTAGCATAACCACCCTTGTGGTGATTTCCAAGACAAGCAAAGGAAGCGCAACGCTTGCAGGCTAATTAAGAATTCTGTCATCTATAAATGGACCCAATTTTTGATATGTAAGAATCATTTTATTGAGCAACTTTCCAATATTGAGAAATCAAAAAATTTTGAAAAAATGCAAAACTACCCACATGGATGATTATGCTGGACACTATCTCATACATTGATTTTAGACCTTGAATCAACCTTCAATGATGAATTATTAAAGCCTAATATTGTTGGTTTCTTGAAGGGGGGGGGGGGGGGGGGGTTGAAGTTTGATTCAATTTCCCATAAACAAGAGGTATAAATGCCATGTTGTTGCATACCAAATCATTAGATCAAATTTTTGAATGAAGTTTTAACCGTTTAATGCATTTTGCTCATTCTGTGTTTAGTTCTTGTGTTGTCACTTTTTAATGTTGAACGTTTTTGTTATATCAGTTATTAACACATAGTATTAAACAATAAACACACATACACTGTACATGTAATGTCTACAATGCCTCTGGAAATTCCGACTATGTAGGATCGGTGGTCCTGGAAAGGATGACTGTTGAGTTAGCCTGGACCAAGTTCAACTTCAGTCTCCCATGGATGTTATGGAGAACAATGGATTTGAACTTGTGAGAGGAGGTGGCTGCCAGCTTTGAAAACAAAGCTGAAGCCTCTGTACCCCAGGCTCCAGGATATATATAACATTTGTAATATTGCAATCAGTAAATGGAATGGAAGCGGTTCAGGGACTGAGAAAGGCGCGATTCGAGCGGGAAACGTGGACTTACTTTGCATTGCTGTATCTCCATAACGGAAGAGGTAATAATCAACGATCTGCAGAAATCAATAGTGACAGGACTCCTTTACGTGCGTATCGATTTTGAAGCAATTTGGACATTCCTACATGGAGCTACCTGGATTTTGAACCCCTTGAGGTATTGTGCTTTGCAACGTCGGCAAGGAGCAAGGGTAAGACACCAAAGTCGATTTTCATAGAGAGAAGTGGTGTGGTGTGGAAATAGGAAGTTGATAGCTTAAACCGTTATGGAGTTTAGTGATTCAAACGTGAAGCATTTTTATAACTTTTTATATATATACGCCACTTTTCATTTTCTCGGAAACTGACCCATATTGTTTAATTTAAAACGTACTGTTACATTGTTTAGCACAGTAAAGAACTGGATGAGAGAAGGGTTGTAATTAGTAACGAGTGCAGCATATTAGATAACTAAAATTGTACTAGTTATAGCATCCCATACCTATGCACGTATTTGTCTGCAGCTGGTCTGGATTTCACACAAACCACTCTTCCACTGGTCTTCAAAACACTGTCACTCAACTTCCCATCATTGTGACCATCAAGGATGATGGAGTGTTCAAGTACACAGATGTGTACTTTGGAGCATCTCTGACACTGCAGTCTGCCAGAGGGTTTGAACATCTGATCACTCTCAATCCACATCAGACCAATGTGACCATCAAAGATGATCACGGTAATGCATGGAGTGTTAGAAAGAGAAGGTGAAGAATAACATGTTGTTTCTCTTTCAGTGTTGGCGATAGGATTTGACCCTGTGGTGTACAGGGCAAATGTCAATGGTGATTCAGTAGCCATTACAGTGAAGGTGCTACAGGGAAGTCTTGCAGTACCTGTGAGTATCCGTGTCTTTACTGAGGATGGGACAGCTACCTGTAAGTGGCCACGTCCCCATTCCATGACCCAATGTGAGCCTCTCCATTCCAGCTGGCTCAGATTACGTGGCCACAAGCCAATCTGTGGTATTTGATTCCAGCTCCACCAATCACACTGTGACTATTCAACTGATTAATAAATTAGTCAGTGATGCATCAAAGGTGTTCAGTGTTGGGCTGTCAGTGGAAACTCCAGAGGCAAAAGGACGTGTGACGCTATCCCCTTCTGTGGCCAATGTGACCATTGTGAATACCAATGGTAAGGGCATGTAGGAATGGTTTGGTGCAAGTAATGAATAACTTGTATGTATAACTAGTTGCAGTGATAGGCTTCGTAGCGGGCGTGTACAGTGTGAGGAAGTCTGAAGGCTCTGTGAGCATGATGGTTGGCTTGCTCCAGGGACAACTGGGAGCTCCTGTGACTGTGACCTTTTCTACATACTCCGGGACAGCCACAGGTGATTATGTTATATTACAAACAGTTAAACTTAATTCATTATAGCATAGTGATTTAACCAATTACTGTATTAAGGTCTCCTGGTACTTGTTTCATAGAATGATTCATATTTCATCCATTCCCTATTAATATGCATTACTAACCAGTCGTTAGTTTGAATTTGTGATGTACAGTACAGCGTTTCATATAGTAGATTAGTGGTTGGCTGATGTGATGTATTTTCATGTTAAATAATTTAGCTCTCTTTGTGAAAAGGAAATAAGATTACCTCCATGAAGTTTAAGTGCACGTTTGAAGAATTCACACACGCAAGCACTTTTGTGTCAATGCTTTGTGCTTATTTTTTACTATATTCATATTCAAGATATATAGTTTAGTGTAGACCTTGAATAAGTTATTCAGAATCATTAAAGCTCAATACAAAGTTCAGTAAAGAAGTTAAAAATTAACAAATTATATAATGGTATTGTTCAATTTAATTAGTATGCGCAATTACAAATTTTATTATAGCATATATTGAGCCATTACAATGAACTCCATTTTTCTTAATTTCAATTTCAATCTTTGGCATAACTTGCCACCATTACTGTTGCTTAGCAAATACAATTTATGCACCAAATGTGGAGTTGTAACCATTTAAGGTACTGTTTAGGTATCTAAACAGAGTTTAATGGGCACCAGTAATTCATGCTACATGTAACCACATCTTAACACCAGACTTATAATTAGTAAGCCTTAGCCTAGCCTCACCCTCGCTATCACATCAATGGTGGTTTGCTTTGTTGGTTGCATGAGTAAAGCGCCCGCCAAAGGGGGCGCTGCCGATTCATGTGCGTCGCCTTTGTTAGCAGATTCTAAAGGAGGGCTAACCAATGGGGTATAGTAGCATGCATACGACAATACCTGGCACTATTCACCAGACACAGTCCTGACGGTTCACGCTTCCCTCCCTCCACTCCCTTTGTGCATTGCTGTGTTGTACTATGCCATTGTTTATTCGTTTCAATTACAATCTGGCAGGGCGGAGCCCTACGGGCTTGTCCCTACTAACCCGGCTAGCCAAGCCTGGACCAGCGTCCTGGCTTGGTACACAGGTCATCCAGTTGGTGGCCTGCGTCACCCTGGTACCTGTCTAGCCGGAGGGCTTTCCCAACTATACTGGCCTTGCAGCCAAGCCTGGACCAGCGTCCTTGCTTGCCATACTGGCCACCTGGCTTGTGGTTAGCGGCACTAGCTGGTGCCACCACAGCTGGGGGTTGGGGAACGTTACACAGGCTCGTGGGATACTCTTGCCCTTGCCCCAGTTGTTGCCAAACCAGTCAGTAACATCGCATAACACCTACGGTATAGCACACATAGGCTCAGTTTGGGGCATTACTGATTGATAGGTAAGGTACTGCATTAGGACTCTACAGCATGGGAGTCTAGAATAAGGCAGCATAGTGGTGAATTACTGGGTTGATAATTAAATCCATTTCACTCACTCTGAATACCCTTTATATGGGTCAGTTTCCGAGAAAATGAAAAGTGGCGTATATATTATAGAAAGTTATAAAAATGCTTCACGTTTGAATCGCTAAAACTCCATAACGGTTTAAGCTATCAACTTCCTATTTCCAACACTTTGTGCCACACCACTTCTCTCTACGAAAATCGACTTGGTGTCTTACCCTGCTCCTTGCCGACGTTGCAAAGCACAATACCCCGAGGGGTTCACAATCCAGGTAGCTCCATGCAGGAATGTCCAAATTGCTTCAAAATCGATATGCACGTAAAGGAGTCCTGTCACTATTGATTTCTGCAGATCGTTGATTTTTACCTCTTCTGTTATGGAGATACAGCAATGCAAAGTAAGTCCACGTTTCCCGCTCGAATCGCACCTTTCTGTTTTTCACCTTTCTTATCGGGAGAATGGAAGCGGTTCAGGGACTGAGAAAGGCGCGATTCGAGCGGGAAACGCAGACTTACTTTGCATTGCTGTATCTCCATAACGGAAGAGGTAAAAATCAACGATCTATAGTGACAGGACTCCTTTACGTGCATATCAATTTTGAAGTGATTTGGACATTCTAGCAGGGAGCTACCTGGATTTTGACCCCTCGGGGTATTGTGCTTTGCAACGTCGGCAAGGAGAAAGGGTAAGACACCAAAGTCGATTTTCGTAGAGAGAAGTGGTGTGGCACGACGTGTTCGAAATAGGAAGTTGATAGCTTAAACCGTTATGGAGTTTTAACGATTCAAACGTGAAGCATTTATATATATATACGCCACTTTTCATTTTCTCGGAAACTGACCCATATTGTTTAATTTAAAACGTACTATTACATTGTATAGCACAGTAAAGAACTGGATGAGGGAAGGGTTGTAATTAGTAACGAGTGCAGCATATTAGATAACTAAAATTGTACTAGTTATAGCATCCCATACCTATGCACGTATTTGTCTGCAGCTGGTCTGGATTTCACACAAACCACTCTTCCACTGGTCTTCAACAACACTGTCACTCAACTTCCCATCAGTGTGACCATCAAGGATGATGGAGTGTTCAAGTACACAGATGTGTACTTTGGAGCATCTCTGACACTGCAGTCTGCCAGAGGGTTTGAACATCTTATCACTCTCAATCCACATCAGACCAATGTGACCATCAAAGATGATCATGGTAATGCATGGAGTGTTAGAAAGAGAAGGTGAAGAATTAACGTGTTGTTTCTCTTTCAGTGTTGGTGATTGGATTTGACCCTGTGGTGTACAGGGCAAATGTCAATGGTGATTCAGTAGCCATTACAGTGAAGGTGTTACAGGGAAGTCTTGCAGTACCTGTGAGTATCCGTGTCTTTACTGAGGATGGGACAGCTACCTGTAAGTGGCCACGTCCCCATTCCATGACCCAATGTGAGCCTCTCTATTCCAGCTGGCTCAGATTACGTGGCCACAAGCCAATCTGTGGTATTTGATTCCAGCTCCACCAATCACACTGTGACTATTCAACTGATTAATAAATTAGTCAGTGATGCATCAAAGATGTTCAGTGTTGGGCTGTCAGTGGAAACTCCAGAGGCAAAAGGACGTGTGACGCTATCCCCTTCTGTGGCCAATGTGACCATTGTGAATACCAATGGTAAGGGCATGTAGGAATGGTTTGGTGCAAGTAATGAATAACTTGTATGTATAACTAGTTGCAGTGATAGGCTTCGTAGCAGGCGTGTACAGTGTGAGGAAGTCTGAAGGCTCTGTGAGCATGATGGTTGGCTTGCTCCAGGGACAACTGGGAGCTCCTGTGACTGTGACCTTTTCTACATACTCCGGGACAGCCACAGGTGATTGTGTTGGAGCTGTGTTGATTTATGATATAGAGTAAACTTGATAGTAATTCAACAAATTACTGTATTAAGGTCTCCTGGTACTATTTCATAGAATAATCCAAGCCATGCTGAATTTTGTTGTTCATCTATTCCATATTAATACGCACAATTTCTAAAGCTAACCAGTCCTTAATTTTCACTGGTTTGATTTTGTGATGTGCAGTACCGCGTTTCATGCATTAAATTAGTAGTTTGTTGATTTGGTGCATATTTTTATGTCAAAATAATTCTATTCTCTTTGGAAAAGGAAAAGAGATGTGCCTAAGTTCCATGAAGTTTAAGCATGTATTTGTCTGACCATTCTCCAATCCTCTTTCATTGGCATTCACATGATGAATGCAGAATTCTGTTTTGTCAACCATTTTCTTGCAATAAAAGAAACAACACAAAATATTTTCATTGCTATATAGAGAAAAGAAATGTAATGTGTTAACATTTAACATATGAATCAGTATGAGGTACAGCACAGTAAGCAATTGAAGTAGGAAGATGGCAATTAAAATTCTCAAGTAGAATAACAAATTGCACAAATACAACATATATTATGGAGCTCCTACCAAGCCATACTTACCTGTATCATGGCCGTAACTTCAGTGGATTATATTTTTGTCTGCAGCTGGTCAGGATTTCACGCAAACCACTCTTCCACTGGTCTTCAACAACACTGTCACTCAACTTCCCATCATTGTGACCATCAAGGATGATGGCGTGTTCAAGTACACAGATGTGTACTTTGGAGCATCTCTGACACTGCAGTCTGCCAGAGGGTTTGAACATCTGATCACTCTCAATCCACATCAGACCAATGTGACCATCAAAGATGATCACGGTAATGCATGGAGTGTTAGAAATGGAAGGTGAAGAATTAACGTGTTGTTTCTCTTTCAGTGTTGGTGATTGGATTTGACCCTGTGGTGTACAGTGCAAATGTCAATGGTGATTCAGTAGCCATTACAGTGAAGGTGTTACAGGGAAGTCTTGCATTACCTGTGAGTATCCGTGTCTTTACTGAGAATGGGACAGCTACCTGTAAGTGGCCACGTCCCCATTCCATGACCCAATGTGAGCCTCTCTATTCCAGCTGGCTCAGATTACGTGGCTACAAGCCAATCTGTGGTATTTGATTCCAGCTCCACCAATCACACTGTGACTATTCAATTGATTAATAAATTAGTCAGTGATGCATCAAAGATGTTCAGTGTTGGGCTGTCAGTGGAAACTCCAGAGGCAAAAGGACGTGTGACGCTATCCCCTTCTGTGGCCAATGTGACTGTACAAGGTAATTCTTGGAGCATGTGAGATGGAAATATTCTAGTCTGCGTGTTTTATTTTTTTGACATGAATGCCATTTTATCTCCCATTTTTAGGTGTTCTGCAAAATATTGAAGTCAATGACTCAATGATTGCTGATCCGTTGTTCACAGTGCCACTCAACGTGCACTCAGAGCTGTTCCCAGCACTCTCTCTGTGTTACGAGATCCATGGGCAGCCAAGACAATACTACAACCTTGTGTCTGACACCTGCACATCTGTCAATGCACGCTACAATGCATCACTCAATGGCGTAGGTGTGAACATCATTGATGACATCACTGTTCGGGCTGTGGACAGAGCAGGCCAGTGTGTCGACATTGAAGTGGATGTGGACTGTGGTGTGAGTGTGGGTGGCTCTCGCGTACAGATTTACTCTCTGAATGAGGTTTATGTTCGCACATACGGCAATTCAAGTGTAAGGATTTCAGTGCCGAACTGCAATCATCAGCAACTTGTGATGTGGATTTTGTGCCAAGTACGTCCCATAGAAGACCCGATCACGGGGAAGAAATTTAGTGCAAAGATGCAAAAGTTTGTGGTCACACGGGGGCTATCCCTGGGAGAAAACTCCCATGGTATCATAGGTAGGTTTGTCACCTACTATCACAGTTTAGTGGCTAGTATTTTTTATTTCCATTACAGCACAGTTCTGGGGAGTACAGGCTTCGGTGACCAAGTACAATGGATCTTACTCTGTCGCACCATATCCCGGTAGTGCCTACTACATCCTCACCATGCAGAGTGGAGGGAAATCCAGAAGTGTGCTCAGTTCAGTGTATAAATTCACCTGGGAGAGGCTTGGAGGGCCGTGTCTCTACGCTGGTGACGGTGAAGCCGGTTGGATGGTTGGTGGCAATCTGAGTAATGACCTCATCGATGGACAGCCAGATGACTACATTGTCAGTTCTGCCTTTGAGACCAATTTTAAGTACTCACGTTTCACCCAGAGCTGCCCAGATCGCCTGCACTAGCTTTTTGGAAATGTGGGATAAATGCAACTTGCAACCTTTATAATTCAATCAATGTGTGTCCGTATTTGTAAATGTGTATAAAAATATTTAGTGATGTTTTTGTTGGTGCCAATATAAATCAGTTATGCACAATTATGTAGAAATGTGCATTTAACCATTCTCTTCTCCTAGTTGGTTGAATTGTAAGTTTTCCCCTCGTTTACCATAGAGGAGGAGACAGGGGTGTTTTTTCAGCTATGTTGCAAAATGTTATAGTTTAAAACCCAAGGTTCGACGCGCGCAGCCTGTTAAGCAGTTGTGCGCATGCGCGTCGTCCACGTGCAAAATTAAGGAAGCTGGAGGTATGGGGCTATCAGCCGCACTTAGGGATGTAAATCCGCGGCCTGGAATATCTTTATTTGCTTGGGGAGTCGCCATGCGTCCGTTACAAAATAACGTTTATCTCCAGGGGTTTGGCCTCTAGTCCGATCTAAATCTGATCATTACACTGGGGATCATGTTCTGTGAAAAGTGATAGGTATGGATAAGCTGTGAACAGGGGCGTCATTTCAGTATGGCAGGGAGCTAACAAAGTATGAGAGGAGACATATAGACTCGTACCCAGACCCAGTTATGGTAGACACCTGCAGCTGCGTAACTTTGGGTCTGGGTGCGGGACTACAAGACATATACGTACTCAGTACCTGATTCTCGGGCCATGAATTTGCCAACGAATGGTCAGCACCTCAAATGTTTAATGAATTTCCGGTGCTGTATATACGTATATCTCAGTATACAACCATTAAGAGATAAATAATTCTGAAGTAGTCTGCTGGTTGAAATCGTTATGAAAACGATATTTTCATGAAGAAATATTTCCGTTGACTTGGCGATGAAGGACAAATGTGAAAATGCCCTCTTTTACTGAACCCAAAATTAATCTTGATTCTTTATGCAGATACGGATAATTGTTAGAGTCATGAACAGTTATTTTCAACCATGGTGATTCTGAAAAATACTCATTACAACATAAACCACTAAACACACCACACCTTAGTAAAATCGCTACCAACAGTCAGCTAACAGAGTTCACATGAAGCAATAGTCCTTCAAAGGGAGCACTTAGGTGAGAACCGACTGTAAGCGAAATCTGTGGCAAAGGCATCATTCATGATGTAATCAGTGTACGCCCCTTCAATAACAGGGTCATTAGGACTTTCGACTTCGTAGATGGGCCCAGCCTGCCTGTTGCCAACGTAGAGGCACATCCCCTCATCAAACTCCCAGGTGTAGCTGTATAGGATGCCTGTGAATCTACGAGCTGGTGAGAGAGGATGGGCAACAGCGATGGTGTAACGAGGGTAGGCATTGCTACTGCCATTTCGCAGAGGTCCAGTGTAGCTAGACACGTTCACCGGCACATTCCAGAACTGACCTGTGAGGGGAAAAATAAAATAAAAGCAGGTGTGTGTATAAAAGTGCCAATTACCAATACAGCAATCAACTCTGTGCACAACCCTTGAGCAGTGTATTGATGAAAATTGTTTTAAGATCTTTTGGTTTCATGGAAGCTTTAAAGCCTATTATTCTGCTTTTACCATCCAAGTGCAAACACTACATGCCACAGCATCCATGAAAAGTGTGTTCTATCTTTTAGCAACACCTCATGTAATGATTCTTACGTAGGCACAAAAAGAGGTTTACAGACATGTATTACGGACACATACCAATGATGCCGTGGGACTGGGGACTATATTACGGACACATACCAATGATGCCATGGGACTGGGGACTAAGATTCAAGCCTCGAGCGACAACGAACTTGATCATGGCTGCAGTAACAGTGCTTCCAGTGACAGGGTCCGTGAGTTCGTTGTTCTGACAGACAACCCACATCACTAGTTGGACGCTGTTGCGACCACAGTTTGGAACGGACACTCGAACGCGGTCCGAATACTTGCGCAACAGAATTCCATCTGCCTGATAGAGGCTTGTGGCCGTGCTATTGATGTACGAGGCACACCCAGCCAAGTCCACTCGGATGTTCAATACGGAGCCCCTGCTGTCTACAGCCCGTATTCCAACCTGGTCGATTACATTGAGGTAGTTGTTGACCTTCAGGTAGCGGGCGTTGACAGACACTCCCCCATCGGAGATGAGATTGAAGTAGACGTTCTCCTGGCCGTGGACCTCGTAGCACAGTGCTGGTTGGATCGACCCAAACAGGTGCGATAAGGGAATGTAGATGGGAACACTGAACAGAGGATCGCCAACAACAGTGTCGTTTGCCATGATCACATTGAGCGCTTTAGAGGGAGGAGGGAGGGAGGGAGGGAGGAGGGAGGGAGGAGGGAGGGAGGGAGAGAGAGAGAGAAAGAGAGAAGAGAGAGAGAGAGAGAGAGAGAGAGAGAGAAGAGAGAGAGAGAGAGAGGAGAGAGAGAGAGAGAGAGAGAGAGAGAGAGAGGAGAGAGAGAGAGAGAGAGAGAGAGAGAGAGAGAGAGAGAGTCAGTGCAAGTTCAAAGCTATAAGTGCCTTACCTTCAGTAATGGTGACAGACGATGTACCAGGGTTGCCCACAAGATAGTCTGAGGCAGGAAGCAGCTTTGCTTCAAATGTTTCAGGCAATTCAACGATTTGATCCGGTAGTGTTACTATGGTGACACACTTGGTGTTTTTAGGGGAGGCATCAAACACAAGAACAAACGCTCCACCAGTGAAGTCCTGTCCATCTGCAGTGTGTAAGAGACCATGCACACATGTAATCGCAAACCTATTTTTGGGCACCATACTTCATTAGCTACATTATAACATTCTTCCAATTACAAAAGATGCTATTTGATGCTATTTGATGATGTCATATTAGAGTAATAGTGACAGAAGCACCTAAAAAACAGGATGGCCTTGCGTTTCCCTTCCCTGTATTTAATAGTTAAGATGGTCAGTGCACGACACAATGCCTCAACTTGCCTATAGCTGTGACGCTCTGTGTGTTTAAAGTGACGTTTAACCCTCTTGCTGTGGCTAGGTCCTTCACAGCACACACACTAACAGACTGGCCTTCAACCACGGAGTAGTTAGCTTGGACCATTTTCACAGTCACAACTGAATTACACAAGGGAAAGATAAAGAGAAGTGATTAAAGAGAAGTGATTAAAGAGAAGTGATTAAGTTGCTACCAAGCAAGTCAATTGTACTGCCTTTGCAAAGAGATAGAGCTATCAAGGTACTCACCATTTGAGTCCAGTATGGTGACAGTCGAGCGTAGAGTGCTGGCCACAACGGATGTGGGCGTGGCAGTCAAGGAGAGCGCAAAGGTCAGGTCGGGGTCCAGTGCCACATGATTGTCCAACACAGCGACAGTGAAGCACTGCCGTGTGCTTGTGGTTGCCATGGTGATGGTCGTCCTGACGGAAACATAGTCTGTGCAGAGGCAGAAGAGGTTACATTGAATTCATCTTAATCCACCCCTAATAGATGCCCACTCACTGGTTCCCTCCACAGCTGTGATGGGTGTGCTGACGATTGTGACTGCCACTGGTACAGCTGTGACCTTGTCCTTCACCACACACACCGAAAGCCCTGTTGTGTTGTTCTCATAGACGCTGTAAGTCGACTTCTCAAATTGAACCATGACCACTGGAACACGATGGGAGGAGGAGGAGGAGAAGGGGAGAGAGAAATGGAGAAGGAAGCAAAATGATGAGTGACATTTTACTACTCTAATATCTGCAAGTTCCAATGGCAAGGTTGAGCATGTCCCTTGGGTGTGGAGAAGGGATACTCCCCTTTGTGCAGATGTGCATATATGTATGCGTGATGCCCTTACTGTTGGTGTCCATGATAACCACGGATGTCTGGTTTGGTTGCCCCAAGACGACCCCTTGGCTGGGGTTAGAGAGAGCAACACTGTGTGTCTCCACACTTCTCAAGGCAATGCCATGGTCAGTGATGGTGAAAGGTATGTTCTGCACTGCGTTCCCGCCAGGGAGGAAGGTGATGGTGCTAGAGATGACCCCGACAGAGGGATTGGGCTGGGCACTAGAGGGTGCAGTCACCGTGACGACGACTGGTATTGCAGAAGTGCCGGTCTTCTGAACGACAACGTAGCCTGTGGTGTTTGTGGTGTAGTAGTAGTACGCTGGGCTGACAAAGGACACCGTCACGGCTATGGGATGGGGAGGAGGAGAACCAATGGAGTGACAGTTAGGCACAAGCCCTTCCCCTTGCCCTCTTCCTCCCAACCCCCCCCCCACCCCCCACTGTCCTGTAACCTACTGTCGTCATCTACGATATTCACGCTGGTGGTGGAACGGTTAAGTATGACACGTGAATCCCCAGTGGTGAGGGTAGCTGAGAAGGTTTCCTGGGTCTCCAATGATTGGTCGTTTACAATGGAAACGTTTACGCAAGAAGTGGTCTCTCCCACTCCAAATTGAAGGACAGCAGTTGAGCTTTGGTAGTCACTGCCAGCTGAAAGGGCAAGTTATTAATAAATATTAATAATTGTCCCATCATACATACTATACTAAACTTAAGAACAAATATTGTTGTGACCTAAACAACCACGAGGTATTGGGATGGACTGGTCACGAGAATGTGAAATTGGAAGTGCCCAGTCTATTGCTATCTGTTGCACCTGAGAGATTGGACGTATTGCTCAGCTCCTAACCAGTGGGTGGGATGTCACATGACTGGGCACACCAAATACTTCCTATCTCACATGACCAGCCCATCCCAATACCTCGCATGTCACATGACTGGGCACACCAATGACCAATGCTTCTGTAAGACATACAAATGGCCCCATCCATTGCTTCCCACAGACCAGCCCACCTAATGCAGTTCCATCAGATGTTGCCATGGTGACAGACACATGTCTTCCCAGGATTCCATTGGTCACAGCGGCACACAGAGTGACAGACCCATCACGTTCACCCACTGTGTACAGGGGCCTGGTGAAGCCAATGGTGACAGTGTTGTTGTTTGGAATGGTCACCAAGATGCGTGGGCTGACGATCCTCACTGCCGGGTCTGTTGAAATCACCATGGCAACAAAGCTCAGGGGATCACGTGAGACCATGTCATTCACAATGTCAATGTAAATGGACTGCTGGGTGGGGCCATTGGGGACAAAGGTCAAGGTTACGTTGGTGAGGTGGTAGTTGTTCGGAGCTGGAAGAAGGGGGGAGGGGTTAAGTAATGGAGCTCCACCCACTGATGTGAGAATCTACCTGTAGCTGTCTGGTCAACCGTGTACAAGACAACAGTCACATTCTTTCCCAGCACACCAACAAGCTGCAGGTCTATGATAGCTTCATCCTCTTCTGCAAGCACACTATCTACACTGGTGATGTTCACATCTGCAGTAGAGACACTTCATCTTACAGGACATGATGACATCATTGTGACATGCTTACAGGACATGATGACATCATTGTGACATGCTTACAGGACATGATGACCATCATTGTGACATGCTTACAGGACATGATGACATCATTGTGACATGCTTACAAACATGATGACATCATCATGACATGCTTACAGGACAAATGACATCATTGTGACATGCTTACTGGACATTATATGACATTGTTGTGACATGCTTATGGGGCATGATGACATGCTACCTCAAATGGAGTATGAAATAATCTCATCAATGAGTACCAGATATGCGATAACAGCAAGCACATACACACACACACACACACACACACACACACACACACACACACACACAGCTCCACTCACAGTCATCGTCCTTGATGATGACAGTCGCCACGTTAGGTTGCACTGTTACTCGTGGAGCGCTGGTTGCCAACAGAGCAGTGAATGTTTCAACAGTATCTTCAACCCTGGCATCGTCGCTAATGGTGACATTGAAACATGACCGAAGTTGTGATGGTGAGAACTGCAGCGCCACTCCACTTCTGCCGACATAGTCCTCTCCACCTGGGGGGACACAGGGGAAGGTAGATGCCTGTGTGCACAGTGTGTGTGTGTGTGTGTGTGTGTGTGTGTGTGTGTGTGTGTGTGTGTATGTGTGTCTTGATGCACCATACCTAGTGCGCTTCCTGGCTGTGTAGAGGCAGAGGCTGTGATGGACGTGCCCAGTACTCCAGCCAGTACTCTGGCACACAGGGTGACGGATCGATCTGTTCCCTCAACAACAGTGTAATTTACGGGATCAAACCCTATTGTCAGCTCTGTAAGAAAGAGGGTATCATGTGATGATACAGAGGGTATCATGTGATGATACAGAGGGTATCATGTGATGATACAGAGGGTATCATGTGATGATACAGAGGTGATCATGTGATGATACAGAGGTGATCATGTGATGATACAGAGGGTATCATGTGATGATACAGAGGGTATCATGTGATGATACAGAGGTGATCATGTGATGATACAGAGGTGATCATGTGATGATACAGAGGTGATCATGTGATGATAGAGGGATGTGGAGAATGAAGTTGAACAAAACACCCACATACCAGCATTGTTGTCAATGACAACAGTGACTGTATCAGTGTCAAGAATCAGGTTGTTATCAGTGGTGGTGATGACCACAGTGAAGTTAGTTGGGTTCTTGTAGACTGTGGTATTGATGAGGGGGACCACAACACATGGGTTTGGAGAACCAGATACATTGAATGCCATCTGAATATTAATCGAAGTGTAGTCCTTTGAAGCTGTGAATAAAAAACGTCAGGGTATTTTGTAATACATGGAGGTGCCTCAACACACATACTGTAAAAGCAAGACATTTCTATAGGAGGCTATTTTCATGGGGCCTCCCAATAAGCAGCAATCAGATGAAAAACTGGAACGACAAAAATTGGAAGTG
This sequence comes from Ephydatia muelleri, assembly GCA_013339895.1. NCBI lineage: Eukaryota > Metazoa > Porifera > Demospongiae > Spongillida > Spongillidae > Ephydatia > Ephydatia muelleri. The sequence continues at coordinate 1,351,938 of JABACO010000010.1, forward strand.
CCTAACGTGGGCGTGGCTCTATAGAGTGTGGGTGTGGCTCTATAGAGTTCCTAAAGATGACATCACTCTTGGAATTTCATATATAGTTAGATTCTTAAAATGCCATATTGCTGCATCGGAACATCGTGCTGGACTGATCGGATTTACTGGTGAAAGGATCAGGGACAACTGATGTTAGACTGTCTGCTTGGCTAAATAGTTTAATGAATGAGAGACGAATGATACAGAACCCATGTTTGTCATTCCTTTTCCCTTTTCCAAATCTAGATCTTGCAAAGTGTTTTTGCTTTTAAGATGAAGATACATGTATGCTTGAGTGAACTGCACAAAATGTTGATATTCAGGAATGCATATGAATGCAGTATGGCATCAGTTTTGTCATCAGAAACTTTTCATACTACAATTGCTAGATATCCTGATTTTTTTATCACTATCTAGTGTACAGCAACAGTTTAGAAGATGAGATACTACAAGAACCTACAGTGGTTCATTGAGGGATGGTGCTGGAATGCTTATGGAAAATTTTGGCTGGCAAACTTGTAACCCACCCACGAAAAGTTTTGACAACAAACAGTTCTAGTACCACTGCAATGTACCAAGCTAAAGTACAGTGTGTGTGTGTGTGTGTGTGTGTGAGTATGTGTATGTGTGTGTGTGTGTGTGAGGCAAGATGCCCTCCCATCTACACACATGCACACCTCCACATCCACCTCCACATGCACACCTTCACATCCACACCTTCACATCCACACCTCCACATCCACACCTTCACATGCACACCTCTTACCAACGGCACTGCCATCAACGGTTCTAACATTGATGCTGACATCTTTAGCCAAGTTGCCTCTAGTGATACCAAAACAGACAGTGGCATTCGTTCCATCAGCGGTCACTGTTTGGCCTCCATTAGCAGGTCCAATAGGTCCAACTGCAACATCTAAGGACAGAAGAGAAGCATTTCAAAATACCACATTCAAGTGCAGCACATCTTCTAATGACATCATGACACGCGTACTTGAATAAGTGTTTAGAATTTTCCTGACACATCAGATGTGATACAAATATCGGTCTATTAATAAGTGCTACATGATGTCATTGCATTAACTAACGTGACCCATCCCCAATCTGAAGTTAACAAGTGTTTGCCTCTACAGCTTATTAGGGATTGGGGAGGTGTAGTTGAGGGATTGGGGAGGTGTAGTTGAGGGATTGGGGAGGTGTAGTTGAGGGATTGGGGAGGTGTAGTTGAGGGATTGGGGAGGTGTATTTCAGGGATTGGGGAGGTGCAGTTCAGGGGAACACTCACTGTCAATGTCAGTGATCTTGACACCAGCTGAAGATGGAGAGAGGACTACAGCAGGGTCAGATGTGCTCAGTGCAAGGCTCAGTTCTTTGGTCCCTTCCACAATGTTGTTATCTATGGTTGTGAGGTTGACGCTGTTCACAAGATTATCCCGTGTGAATGTCAGAGCCAGTGGTCCTACACTGACATAGTTCTTGGAAGCTGGAGGAGGAAGGGGGAGGAGGAAGGGGAAGGAGGAATGGGGAGGAGGAGGTGAGGGAGGGTATCCATGGGACACAATCCTTACCTAGAGCTGTAATGTCTGATGAGCGGATGCTCACTGACACTGGTCTACCCAGCAGCACTGTGTTTGATTGGGCGGCTACTTGTATCTGAAGAGTAGATCCTTCGGGGGTGGTGTACTGATTTGTGCTGAATCCAATTGTGATCTCTTCAAACAATAAATGAAGTCAAGTCATTGGAGTACATGGTAGCATAGGACATTGGGAGTACATGGTAGCATAGGACATTGGGACTACATGGTAGCATAGGGCATTGGGACTACATGGTAACATAGGACATTGGGACTACATGGTAGCATAGGACATTGGGAGTACATGGTAGCATAGGACATTGGGAGTATATGGTAGCATAGGACATTGGGAGTACATGGTAACATAGGACATTGGGAGTCATGGTAACATAGGACAATGGGACAGGACATGATAAGTATTTAATTAACAATCTAACATGTCTTCCTAGAAAGGTGACCTCTATAATGAGGTTGCAATACCTTTGTAGTCACCAATTTGTATTAAGTGTGTAAACATTTATTAAACTATTCTAGCATGATGTTTTAATAACTAATTTTAAAATTGAGTTAAATCCCAGAGCTAAGTATTTTATTGGAGCAACTCACTGTCAGTGTTCTGAATGGTTACTATGGTGCTACTGGGTGCAATGAGCTCGCGAGGTGACAGCGCAGTGAGAGAGGCTGTGAAGCTCAGGGTGTCGGTGATTACGTGATCGTCAAGTATGGGCACAGGTACACACCCTGCCCTGTTGCCTTGTGTGAAGGTGAGAGTGGATGTGGTGGACACATAGTTCTTCATAGCTGGAGAAAGTGAGGGAGGGAGGGAGTGAGTGAGGGGAGAGGGAGAGGAATGAGGGGGAAGGAGGAGGGGGAAGGAGGAGAGGGAAGGAGGAAGGAGAGAGCAAAGGAAAAGGAGAAGACACATTTAGATTGCAATGTTGTATAATTCTAGGTACGTACGCTGTGCACTGCCAGCTGCTGTTGTGAAGGTAACAGCAGCCGCTGCTTGTAGAACAACGCTATTCTTAAGTTCCATGCACACACGTATCTCGCCAGCACTCTCCGGCACAGAGTTGGGACGGGTCACGAAGCCAATGCCGATCTCTGCGTGTTAGAAAACATGCAAGGATCATCTGTTTGAATTAGAAAGACTTCTTTGCACTCACCAGTGCTGTCCTCGATGGTCACACCCACAGTGGGTGTGGTGATCACCACACTGGGGTCAGCAGTGGAGAGGGACACATTCAGTGTCTCGTTTTCTTCGTATGCAAAGTCGTCAAGGAATGTTATTGCGACGCACAGCTGCAAGGTTGTCTCGTTGAAAATGAAAGTAGCATTTTTGGCAAGATAGTCATATGAAGCTGCAGGGAAATGGAGAGGAGGGAGCGTTCAAGGTGAGCATCAATTAGAAACCAGACGTATGACCTCTGTATAATGTGGGTGTGGTCAATGTATACAGAGGCCAATACAGTGAAATGCCTGCAATGTGGACACCCCAATTATATTGGAGGCTTTGCTTCAGACATGGATTGCATTCGCCATATATATTAGCTAGCTGCACATTTCAACCCATGGAAATGCAGACATCTTGATGATCAGGACACTTTTGTAAGGTCCCAACGGTGTCTGCATTAGTGAGGCTCAATTTTTGCCTGCTCAGTTTGCTGTGCTGGGTCTGTGTAATCCCATGTAGTTGAATGCTTAAGTCCCAAAACATTTGTACTGTATTCGAGTGCTGGTTTAATGTAATGAGAGTGTAGTGACACAGCAGTGTAATGGAGGTGTAATGACACAACAGTGTAATGGAGGTGTAATGACACAACAGTGTAATGGAGGTGTAGTGACACAACAGTGTAATGGAGGTGTAGTGACACAGCAGTGTAATGGAGGTGTAAGGACTAACATTGGAGCCCTTGCTGTGGAACAGAGTCGGTCTGCGTTGCCGTGACGTCTGAAGTCTTCACAAGCACAATGGCTGACCGTTGCAGTTTTCCAATAACAACTGCACACACGGACACACCTCCCGTTGTTTCATTTGCCGAATAGCTGGGCTTTGCAAACGCAATGCGAATAGCTGTAGTGGTCAAAAGATGTTAGTAGCAGAAAAGTTTAGAAAGCCTGGGGACCAGTCAATCTTAAAAGACATCCAATTGTATATTTGAAACTACACAAATTTTAGAAGGTCCGCGGACCAACTGTTCTATTACCCATGTGCCTGGGTTACTAAAGTTAAGTAGAACCACACCATCATTTCCTATACACGTAAGTACAAAATAACTGCATCTGAAACAATTCCTTCTCTTCTAGCTCAAAAACAAACATAACTCCATAGAGGAACACTTACTGCTTGTGTCAGTGATCTTGACACCAGCTGAAGATGGAGAGAGGACTACAGCAGGGTCAGATGTGCTCAGTGCAAGGCTCAGATCTTTGGTCTCTTCCACAATGTTGTTATCTATGGTTGTGAGGTTGACACTGTTCACAAGAGTATCCTGTGTGAACGTCAGAGTCAGTGGTCCAACACTGACGTAGTTCTTGGAAGCTGGAGGAGGAAGGACAGGATATGGAGGTATCTTAAATGGCATCTATAAATTCTGACCTAAAGCAGTATTGTCAAACGACTGGATGGTTACTGTGACAGGTCTGTCCAGGTAGATGTTGGGTGTAGACATTGCAATCAATACCATCAGTGGTGATCCTTTGGCCACAGTGTACTGACTCGAACCAAACACAAATGTTGCTTCTACAAATGACAGAACAAATGATACATGCAACTGGGTGATGGGGGGAAGGGGGGGGGGGGGTGCCAATTTAGGAGAATGTATGTATGTGCAGGTGCTGATATGCAATATCATCATACAATGAAGAGGTGAATTTGGTGGTACCTGATTCATTGTAAGGTACACACCAATATGTGGGCAAAACGATCATGTTGAATAACACACAAGAGGTCACATGCGGAAAGGACACTTGGGGGTTAAATAGATCAGACACTTGGGGGTTAAATAGATCAGACACTTGGGGGTTAAATAGATCAGACACTTGGGGGTTAAATAGATCAGACACTTGGGGGTTAAATAGATCAGACACTTGGGGGTTAAATAGATCAGACACTTGGGGGTTAAATAGATCAGACACTTGGGGGTTAAATAGATCAGACACTTGGGGGTTAAATAGATCAGACACTTGGGGGTTAAATAGATCAGACACTTGGGGGTTAAATAGATCAGACACTTGGGGGTTAAATAGATCAGACACTTGGGGGTTAAATAGATCAGACTAAACTCACGAGTAGTGTCAAACATCCTAATGCTGGCTGAAGAGGCTGAGTTGCTGCTAACAGCAGGATCTGATGTCTCCAGCACCACGGCAAAGGTCTCTGTGACCTCTATCCTGTTGTCATCAAGGACGTCAATCGTGAAGGTGATACTCGCAACAGATGCAGAGAACGTTAGGGTCCTTGTGAGTGGGGTGTAGTCTGTGGATTCTGTAACAGAGATTGTGGCAGAGAAAGTGCGTCAAATAAACATTCTCACTTTAAGCTGATCACTCCCTCATCCCTTCCTCCCCCTCACACAATGCACTCATCCCTCCTCCCCTCACACAATGCACCCATCCCCTCCCCCTCACAATGCACCCATCCCCTCCCCCTCACACAATGCACCCATCCCCTCCCCCTCACAATGCACCCATCCCTTCCCCCTCACAATGCACCCATCCCTTCCTCCCCCTCACACAATGCACCCCTCCCCTCCCCCTCACAATGCACCCATCCCCTCCCCCTCACAATGCACCCATCCCCTCCCCCTCACAATGCACCCATCCCCTCCCCCTCACAATGCACCCATCCCCTCCCCCTCACAATGCACCCATCCCATCCCCCTCACACAATGCACCCCTCCCCCTCACACAATGCACCCATCCCCTCCCCCTCACACATGCACCCATCCCCTCCCCCTCACAATTGCACCCATTCCCTCCCCCTCACAATGCACCCATCCCATCCCCCTCACACAATGCAGCCCTCCCCCTCACACAATGCACCCATCCCCTCCCCCTCACAATGCACCCATTCCCTCCCCCCTCACAATGCACCCCTCCCCTCACAATGCACCCATCCCCTCCCCCTCACACAATGCACCCATCCCCTCCCCCTCACAATGCACCCATCCCATCCCCCTCACACAATGCATCCATCCCCTCCCCCTCACAATGCACCCATCCCTTCCCCTCACACAATGCACCCATCCCATCCCCCTCACAATGCACCCATCCCATCCCCCTCACAATGCACCCATCCCCTCCCCCTCACAATGCACCCATCCCTCCCCCTCACAATGCACCCATCCCATCCCCCTCACAATGCACCCATCCCATCCCCCTCACAATGCACCCATCCCCTCCCCCTCACAATGCACCATCCCCTCCCCCTCACAATGCACCCATCCCCTCCCCCTCACAATGCACCCTCACATCACTCACCAGTGGCAGTTCCCGGGAACGTTTTAACCGTCACCGTAACATCACGCTGAGTGTACCATTGGTAATCGCCACGGTTACATTAACACGCCATCACTTTCACGAACATTGTAAACAGTTGGTACAAAGTCCAAAGTAATTTCTGTGGTGATTACAAAAGGAATGGAATGGTGGTTAGGTGGATGAGAGGGATGGTGGGTGTGAGTGAGAGGGAAGTGAGGAGAGGGATGGTGGAGTGAGAGGGGAAGGGGAAGTGAAGAGGGATGGTGGTGTGGTGATGAGGGGAAGAAGTGAGAGGGATGGTGGTGTGAGAGGGGGATGAGAGGGATTGGTGGTGAGAGTGGAAGTGATGAGAGGGATGGTGGTGTGAGAGGGAAGTGATGAGAGGGATGGTGGTGTGAGAGGGGAAGTGAGGAGAGGGATGGTGGTGTGAGAGGGGAAGTGAGAGGGAGGATGGTGGTGTGAGAGGGGAAGGAGGAGAGGGGATGGTGGGGTGAGAGGGGAATTGAGGAAGGGATGGTGGTGTGAGAGGGGAAGTGAGGAGAGGGATGGTGTGTGACGAGGGGAAGTGAGGAGGGATGGTGGTGTGAGAGGGGAAGGGAGGAGAGGGATGGTGGTGTGAGAGGGGAAGTGAGGAGAGGGATGGTGGTGTGAGAGGGGAAGTGAGGAGAGGGTGGTGTGTGTGAGAGGGGAAGTGAGGAGAGGGATGGTGGTGTGAGAGGGGAAGTGATGAGAGGGATGGTGGTTGTGAGAGGGGAAGTTGAGGAGAGGGAGAGGATGGTGGTGTGCGAGGGGATAGTGATGAGCGAGGATGGGGTGTGTGAGATGAGAGGGGAAGTGAGGAGAGGGATGGTGAGTTTGTGAGAGGGGAAGTGAGGAGAGGGATGGTGGTGTTGAGAGGGGAAGTGAGGAGATGGATGGTTGGTGTGAGAGGGGAAGTGAGGAGATGGATGGTGGTGTGAGAGGGGAAGTGAGGAGAGGGATGGTGGTGTGAGCGGGGAAGTGAGGAGAGGGATGGTGGTTGTGATTGAGGGGAAGTGAGGAGAGGGATGGTGGTGTTGTGTGAGAGGGGAAGTGATTGAGCACGGATGGTGGTGTGAGAGGGGATAGGATGAGAGGGTTGGTGGTGTGAGAGGGGAAGTGAGGAGAGGGATGGTGGTGTGAGCGGGGAAGTGATGCAAGGACATGCATTTTTTGGAGATGTACAGGACAGCACGAACAAGGGGATGACTCACTGTCAACATCTGCAATCACCACCTCAGCTGTTGGCTGGTCAAATTTGACAGCCTGGTCGACGGAACTAAGCGCAACTTGAAACGCCTGCAAGCCTTCAACCACACCATTGTCAATTATATTAATTGGAACAGTCAGAAAGTCTGTATCATTGTCGAACTCCAACTCCAATCCCACAAGTGCACCATAATCTGCAGATGATAAAAGCAAGGATCCATGGTCATAGGGGGACCGTCTCTAACCACTAACCTCTGCCACTTGTAGCATTCTGGTCATGGGTGTTAAGCAGAACTTTAACCGATCGTTCCAACTTCACGTCGGAGTGGATGGACACACTCAGGGAAACATAAGAAGCGTCCCCACCCACAGGATAAACGGCTTGGTCAAACCCAATAGTCGCCACTGTGCAAAGGAGTCATCAATGTGTGAGTTGGATGAGGGTGAGGGTGGGGTGGTGTGTGTTGGATGAGGGAGAAAATACATTACACCCAAGTATTAAAAATTAACAAAACCTAGACACTACACACAACTATGAATTACACAGCCACTTTGGCTTGTATCTGAATCAGTTGTGAATGAAATTTGTAGAGATGCTGGGGTACTATGCCACAAATTCATGATGATCATCTCTAGCACATCTCATTCAGACACTTGAAAGCTAGCACGTGTAACGTGCCATTCCCAGAAAGCCAAAGTTTAAAATAAATGTGGCAGCAATGATAACATCAGTGATGCCAGCGAGAGCATGTTCAAATCACAGGAAGTTGCTTAGCGGCTAGACACCCATTGGACCACTCACCGTCACTGTCCAAGATGTCAATGGTGGATGATAAGCCTGTGTTGGTCACAGCAGGGTCTGAAGCCAGCATCACCACAGAGAAGGTCTGTGTGTCTTCCACTGTGTTGTCAGCAAGGATGTCAATGATGAAAGTGACGTTGGGTACGGCGGAAGAGAATGTCAAACTCCTTGTGAGCGGGGTGTAGTCCCTGGAAGCTGAAAGCAGAATGGCAATAGCCTAGTGGTGATGTTTACCAACACATACTGTCATTACATACACATGCACATACACATGTACACACACATGTACACACACACATCACATGCACACATGCACACATGCACACACACACATTCACACATGTATCACACATTACAATCTAACACTACTCCCATCACACACCATTAGCAGTTCCTGGGTTAGTTTGAACTGTCACTGTCAGGTCTCTTTGAAGTGTACCACCGACGATCACCAAGGTAACAGCAACGCGACGGTCGCTCTCAGATACTGTATAGGACGAAGGCTCGAAGCCAAAGGTGATTCCTAAGATTTTGGGGGAGAAAGGAGCGATGAAGCCAAATGGCTATGCTTATGCAAGGGAGTGGTGATCAGAGGTGGTATGAATGACGATCACAGGTGGAGGGTGACGGTTAAGGGTGACTCCAGAACAGATTTGGGCGAGGTGCAACAAAGGGGGGATGGACTCACTGTCAACATCTGCAATCACCACCTCAGCTGTTGGCTGGTCGAATATGACAGCCTGGTCGACAGAACGAAGCGCAACTTGAAACGCCTGCAAGCCTTCAACCACACCATTGTTCAGGGTAACCACGGGGACCAGAATGGTGCGTGTACTGTTCGTGAACACCAAATTGTATCCCGTCCGGGCGGTGTAATCTAAATGACACCAGGGGGAGGGGGGGGGGGGGGGTTCAGACATTTGGTTAACACCTTCGTGTAGAAATACCAACACTAGCTACCACCAACCAATGCCCGCAGTAGCAGTTCCATCAGTGGTGTCAAATGCAACTGTGACCGGCCGCTCCAGCACTGTGTTGGAATGGATGGACACAGCCAGGACCACTGATGCCCCCTCGTTCACAGAGTAAGCACTGCGCTCAAACCCGATGGTCAAAGCTGCAGAGGAGGGGGGAGGAGAGGGAGGGGAGGAGAGGGAGGGGGGGAGGAGAGGGAAGGGGGAGGAGAAGGAGGGGAGAGAGGAGAGAAGGAGGGGGGAGGAGAGGGAAGGGGGAGAGAGAAGGGAGGGGGAGGAGAGGGAGGGGGAGGAGAGGGAAGGGGGAGGAGAAGGAGGGGGAGGAGAGGAGGGGGAGGAGAGGGAAGGGGGAGGAGAAGGAGGGGGAGGAGAGGGAAGGGGGAGGAGAGGGAAGGGGGAGGAGGAGGGGGAGGAGAGGGAGGGGGAGGAGAGGGAAGGGGGAGGAGAAGGAGGGGGAGGAGAGGGAGGGGGAGGAGAGGGAAGGGGGAGGAGAAGGAGGGGGAGGAGAGGAAGGGGGAGGAGAGGGAAGGGGGAGGAGGAGGGGGAGGAGAGGGAGGGGGAGGAGAGGGAAGGGGGAGGAGAAGGAGGGGGAGGAGAGGGAGGGGGAGGAGAGGGAAGGGGGAGGAGAAGGAGGGGGAGGAGAGGGAGGGGGAGGAGAGGGGAAGGGGACAATGATGAGTAAAGGGACAGAGCAGGTGAAGTGCAGAGATTGTATGAAGCTGACAGCATGGCTTGCTTACTGTCATCATCAATGATGAAATAGGTGGCCCGGTCATTCAAGATCTTTACCAAAGACAGCTCTGGATCTGGACCAATGGAGATGACGATGTCCAGGTTTTCAAGCTGTTCAACTGTGTTGTCCTTCTTCACCTGGAACGTGAAGCATTGCTGACTGTCTCCAGGCATGGCGACCAAGGTGAGGCGTACAGGTGTGAAGTCATCACCAGCTGTTGAGGGGAGGGGGGGGGGGAGGGGAGGGGAGAGACACAGGATGAACCTCATGAATAAAGTGGGCACTCCTGGAGTGGGGGAGAAGGGTGTTAAAAATTTAGTTTGCATATTAGGTGACATACACACACAGGTTAGGGGTTTGATTTTTGTGAAAACCATTACGGCTTTGTTCATTTCGGTATTCCTATGTACATATGTGCATCAATAAAGCAGTAGTGTTCACACAGCTACACATTTTATGATTCATACAGACTGAAAGATGTTTGCTATAACTTATGCACCATCACGGAAACACTTGAATGAAGATCAGACCCTCCGAAATCAAGATTGCAAATGCCCTTGCCCTACTAATGGCCCAGGCCAATGAAATGAATGGCTTTCACTGACCTGTGGCCGTGAGTCCATTGGATACCACATTGATGTTGAACGACCTGGCAAACTCTTTGTCAAATGTGACGCATGAGGTAATCGTTCCATCAGACTCGTGTACAGTGGTACCATTCTGTAAGGTCACACCCAACTCTGTGGGGGAGGGGAGGACACAAAGGGTTAATTAAAGCACCAAATAGAATAAACCAAACATTACACAAGTGAAGTTAAATTAATTCACATCTTTGCACTCTTGAATGTGCTATTCTGTTTCCTTGTCTTTAACTCTGAAGGAGGTTACAATCTCACCTTCGTCATCAACAAGTGCCAAAACTGCATCAGATGGGTCTTCAACGACAACATTAGGGTCACTTTTATCCACCAACTCAACCGTGAAGTTGAGCAGGATCACATCCTTCAGCGTCGTTCTGTCGTTCACCACTGTGAAATTGACGCAGGTCATGTTGTCATTGGGAGCGATTACAAGAGTCCGATCGAGTCTTCCAAGTCCCGGCTGAAGAGCTGTATGCAAGAGGGAAGCACCACGTCTGACAATGATGGCAAGGACTTAAGTGAGCACTCACCTCCTGACACCTTGACGGAAATGTTGCGATCAATAGACCCGGTCTTGGTGATGCATAGGGTGCCATAGCCAGACGTTTGAAGCACCATGCCTGTAGGTTGGCTAAACTTGACTGTCACAACTGAAAGGTGGAAAATGTAAAGTCACTAGCAGAACAGCAAGAGATCTGGACATGCTTCTCCATTGCTCGGGAGACACAAACAGTCACACAAGAACAGTTTGGCCCGTTTTTGCCTTACCATTGGTGTCCAGGATAGTGACCACAGCCTGCGATATGGAGAGGTGGATGCTTGGGTCTGTGGCGCCGAGGATCACAAAGAACGTCTCAGAGCGTTCCTCAGTCGGGTCATATATGATTGGAATATCCACCGTGATGGCACTGTTGTTGACGTTGGAGGTGAAGGTGAGGTCTTTCGACACAGGAGAGTAGTCAGTTGGTGCTGCACAAAGGAACGTGAAAATGCATGTAACATGTGTATTGTGGACCACACTGCACACAGCCTAGCACACACACGTACACTACACACAGCCTAGCACACACATACACTACACACAGCCTAGCACACACATACACTGCACACAACACCACATACACACCCAAATGCACACACAGACACAAGCACACACACCCAAATGCACACAGACATACACAAGTACACACATTGATCTCATCACCAACCTGTAGCAGTTCCATCCCTGGTTCTGAAGGCCACGGTCACTGGACGCTGAAGTTTCCCGTCCAGTATGACAGTCACAGAGAGGACACTCACATTCTCGTAGACGACATAGCTGGCACGTTCCAAGCCAATAGTCACACCTGCAATACACCAGGCATTGGGAACATGTAATTGCTTTCAACGTGTGATTAGTTAACCATTATTCAAGCAATCATTATTTCAAGCAATCATTATTCAAGCAATTGGATAACATTTGCTTGATATAAACCCATTTGCACTGCCCAAACACTTTATCGTGTCTTCATTTTCTATTTAAGGTGCAAGTGGCACCGCAACCATAATGGTAGAGATCTACTTGCTTCTTTCTAATTATTAATCAGAGCATTACGTGAAGGATGGACACTACAATACATGTGAAGGATGGACACTACACTACATGTGAAGGATGGACACTACACTACATGTGAAGGACGGACACTACAATATATGTGAAGGATGGACACTACAATACATGTGAAGGATGGACACTACACTACATGTGAAGGACGGACACTACAATATATGTGAAGGATGGACACTACAATACATGTGAAGGATGGACACTACACTACATGTGAAGGACGGACACTACAATACATGTGAAGGATGGACACTACACTACATGTGAAGGACGGACACTACACTACATGTGAAGGATGGACACTACACTACATGTGAAGGATGGACACTACAATACATGTGAAGGATGGACACTACACTACATGTGAAGGATGGACACTACAATACATGTGAAGGATGGACACTACACTACATGTGAAGGACGGACACTACAATATATGTGAAGGATGGACACTACAATACATGTGAAGGATGGACACTACACTACATGTGAAGGACGGACACTACAATACATGTGAAGGATGGACACTACACTACATGTGAAGGACGGACACTACAATACATGTGAAGGATGGACACTACACTACATGTGAAGGATGGACACTACAATACATGTGAAGGATGGACACTACAATACATGTGAAGGATGGACACTACAATACATGTGAAGGATGGACACTACAATACATGTGAAGGATGGACACTACAATACATGTGAAGGATGGACACTACAATACATGTGAAGGATGGACACTACACTACATGTGAAGGATGGACACTACACTACATGTGAAGGATGGACACTACAATACATGTGAAGGATGGACACTACACTACATGTGAAGGACGGACACTACAATACATGTGAAGGATGGACACTACAATACATGTGAAGGATGGACACTACACTACATGTGAAGGATGGACACTACAATACATGTGAAGGATGGACACTACAATACATGTGAAGGATGGACACTACACTACATGTGAAGGACGGACACTACAATACATGTGAAGGATGGACACTACAATACATGTGAAGGATGGACACTACACTACATGTGAAGAATGGACACTACACTACATGTGAAGGATGGACACTACAATACATGTGAAGGATGGACACTACACTACATGTGAAGGACGGACACTACAATATATGTGAAGGATGGACACTACAATACATGTGAAGGATGGACACTACACTACATGTGAAGGATGGACACTACAATACATGTGAAGGACGGACACTACAATACATGTGAAGGATGGACACTTCAATACATGTGAAGGATGGACACTACACTACATGTGAAGGACGGACACTACAATACATGTGAAGGATGGACACTACAATACATGTGAAGGATGGACACTACACTACATGTGCTAGTTAACATCACAGAGCAACTCATTGCAATCATCACATGATGTATCCGTAGCAACATGACAGACAGTACGCCAATCCTAGCAACACACAACATACTGTTGTCGTTCAAAATGGTCACATCGGCTTTGCTGGGTGCTAGGGTCGCACGTGGCAGGGTTGAGAAGAGCTGGACAGAGAAAGTTGCGTCTGGACGAACGGTACCATCATTGTTGATTAACACGGTGATGTACTGCGTCAAAGAGGTTGGTGAGAACTCGAGGCTCCTCCCACTGATGGGTACATACCGCCCCACAGTGCTCGCTGTGCAAAGGTAAGGGAAACCCAAAATAAAAACTAAAATGGTTGACATGGCACATTTGACATGTATGTTAGCCTACATGTACAGGAGCCCATTTTGTATATACTTAAGGCCATTCTGTATGTACTAGAGACCATTTTGTATGCCATTCTGTATGTACTAGAGACCATTCTGTACATAGCAATATAGAGACCTCTATGTTAAAAGCCTCAACCATGCTTGTCTTAGTGGCAAGGGTTATTAGATAACAGAATGTTTCAAGCAACTTTATAGTTTGCTAACACTTTTGCCTTTGTTCACTGCCAAGACAAACATACAATGCCTCACAAACAATGCAACTCACCATCACCAATGGTGTCCACGTTGATGGAGATGTTTTGTCCCAGCGACCCACCGAGCAGCATCACTGCCAAGGTCACATTGCCCGCTGACTGGCGCACAGTGAAATTCGTTTGCACAAATCCAATCGTGATATCTGCAAATGATGAGGACATAGGGAGGAGCATATCAATGATGAGATCGTAAGGGAGGGGCACATCAATGAGGTCATAATGGGAGGGGCACATAAATGATGAGATAAGGGGCACATAAATGATGAGGTCATAAGGGGAGGGCACATCAATGATGAGATAAGGGGAGGGGCACATCAATGAGGTCATAAGGGGAGGGCACATCAATGATGAGGTCATAAGGGGAGGGCACATCAATAATGAGGTCATAAGGGGGAGAAGGCAGCCTCACTGTGATTGTCCTCGATTGTCACAGTGGCTGTGTCGGGGTCTACCGTGAACCCATTGGGTATGGGATCAGTGAGGGTGAGAGTGATGTCAAAGGACTTGCTGCTACTCTGGTACACTCCCTTATTGGTGATTGGCACGTTCACGTATTGGGACGTGTGGGTGGGGTCAAAGGTCACAGTGGTAGTAACCGAATCATAGTCAATGCCAGCTAAATGTAGGTTAAAAAAAAGTGCAGTGAGTGAGTTGCAGTTCAGGCGCAAAGGTGGTGTGGTGTGGTGTGGTGCACATACCAATGGCTGATTCTTGACGGGTAGCAAATAGGAGCTGAACAGGCCTACCCAACACTCCAGACGTAACGGAAATCTGAATCTGAACGATCCTGTCTGTTACGTACACATCGTAGAAGGTCTCGTTGAATCCACAATTGGCCGCTGTTGGGATAGTGTAGTAATCGTGTAAATGTGGAGTTTGGGGGTGGGGAGGGGATGGGGAGGGGATGGGGAGGAGGGAGGGAGGGTAACTTGAATGCTTACTGTCATCATCTACAATAGTCACAATGGCAGATGATGGAGTAATGGAAAATAGATGGTTAGGAATGGCCAAAGATAGTGTTGCACGGAACGTCTCGTTGTATTCCACAAGGTTATCCATCACTATGGGAACATTCAATGTGGCTTCAGCAACAGACTGGCCAAAAACCAGAGGATAATTGTTGAAAGGAGTGTAGTCCACTGCGGCTGTCAAGGAAAAAATAGATGTTAATACAAGAGTGGTTTAGGCCAGTGGGAGGGGCCCCCCTCCTTAAAATACAGGAAAAGAGGCGAAGGTTCACACGTTCAGTCAACTTGCATAATGCTGTTATTAAATTTAATGCTGTTATTAAATTTAATGCTGTTATTAATTAATGCTGCTTCAGTCATGCTGGACAGCTTACCTATCAAATGCCATGCTGCATGAAAGCCATGCTTGACGCTTCCATTGCCCCTTATGTACATACGCTGGCTAACTAGTAAACTGGTTTGCCCATAAGGTCAGGTGGTAACTGGTCAGACATATGGCAGAGGGTGCCGAGCCGGTCTGGGACCAAGGGTAACACAGGCTACCCTTGGGTGAGACCAGACGTGCCTCTATCACCACGACGACATCATGGAGAGTGGTTGGCCCTCTATGGCTGAACCGGCCTGGAAACCGAAGGTAACGTTGGGTCCACCTGTTGGTGCGACCTGATACGCCACACCACGACACGGTCAGTGGCTTGGGTGGTTGGTCAGGATTGAAGCCAGTAAAATTCAGGACGTCCATAGCAGGGCTATGAGACTGGATGAGTATTAACTAAGGCAGCTTGAGGCTCAGGGATATCCCAAGTCCTTAAAAGCATATCCCAAAGGGAATCAATCTTACATGCGGTGCCCGTCCGTCCCAAGAACACCCTTTTATATGGTACCTGGAACCTAATCTGGGGACCATCTGATTTGGGAATTTAGGGTTGGTGTAGATTGAAGGGTTGCAGGAAGTGATCTAGGCATGACCTATCCCAAGACAAGGCTGCACTACATGACCTATCCCAAGACAAGGCTGCACTACATGCTTTCACATGCCTTATGCAAGCTCTGTGCAGCCAGGGGTATGGGAACACCATTCACCCTTCATCAGAACTTTAAACATTGATTACTCTTTAAATAAACCCATTAAATATAGATTTTACTAGACACACAAATTATCCAGTAAGGAAAATTGCACCAACTTGCATAATGCTTTTATAAAAATTGATTATACTTTACACACACTAAATTATTCAATAGGAAAATTTTTTTCATTGATTATTACTACAATCCTCAATAGTCATCGTAGCTTACTCGATAAGCGGCACGTTGAGAACGTCCATCATAAACACAACACCCTCTTTTTCTACAACATAATATGATAAGGAACCAAACAACAGACCTGTTGCGGACACATCAGTTGTGCTGAGGTGAAGAGTGACTGGTCGACCAAGCATCCCCTGGAGAACTTTCGCTTTCAAAGTTACATAAGTGTTGCTCTCTGAGATAGAATAACTCAGCTGCTCAAAGCCAAATATTACGCCTGCAGATAATAAGAGAATCACACGTGAAGTGTAGTTTGGGAAGAGGGGGATGGGATGGGGAAGAGGGGGATGGGATGGGGGAGAGAGTTAGAGGGTGCAGTATAGCGAAGAAGAGTTGAGAGGAAACGTGGGTGCATATAGCATGAGGCAGCGTACTGTTGTCATCAATGATGGTGACTTGAGCACTTATAGGAGCAATGGTGACCCTGCTAGAAGGAGATATCAGGAACAGTTCTACTGAAAAGACCTTGTCATCTTCAGCTAGGTCATTCACAATGATGTAAACATCCACAGTTAGCTCGCGGACAGAAAAATTCAAGGCAGGAAGGTCAGAATCAATAGATATGTAGTTTGTAGAGGCTAAAGAAGTAACATTTGTCACTGATTTTAATAAATATGAAGACTAACTAACCAATTGCAGAACCATCTCGGGTTTTAACATGGAGTAGAACTGTTCGACCGAGTGTTCCCTGAAGTACCTGTATTTTCACTGGTAAGCGTCCCTGATTCTGGTGCTTTGAAATTTGGTAGCTTTGCTTTTCAAAACCAATAATGACACCTGTAGGGCAATGCAAGAGTGTATGCAAAGGTTTTGGTTATTGTGATTGGGAAGCTGTGTTGATGACATCATCTCACTGTTAGTGTCAATGATGGTGATGAGTGTGGTTGCCGGGGCAATGGTCACAAGACCAGAAGGAGACACAGCAAGTAATTGGGCCGAAAAGCTCTCATTATCTTCTGCCAGGCCATCATCTACTAAGGGAACATCCACATTGATGCTAAGTGTGGATTCATTGAAAACCAATATTTTGTCATTTTCAGTGTAATCATAAGGTCCTATATAGTGGGAAGAACAGGATTTGGAACAGTTCTGTTACATCTAGGTGACAGCATGCTTACCAACAGCTGAACCACGTATTGTTCTGAACTGTACTGCCACTGATTTCTTCAGTTGTCCCTGAAGCACTCTCACTGATACACGTGCATATCTCTGGTTCTCCAAGAAACTGTAACCAGTCTGGTCGAAACCAATGGTGACCCCTGGATTGGAAGGGTAGAGAAGAGAGTAGGTGGTGATAGGGAGGAGGTGTATGTGATAAGGAGAGGTTGTCATGGTGATAAGGTGATGTAGTGATATGGTGATAAGGTGTAAGTGCTGCATGGAACCATCATCTCACCACTCACACACCACTACCTTAGCAACACCAAAATTACTTTCTTCTGCAACAATGTTACCATTGCACACACACATGCACACACACACATGCACACAAGTACACACATGCACACACACACATGCACACACACACATGCTTACCACCAAGCATATACACACTCATGTACACATACACCAAGGTACCACAGAAACGCACAGCCAGAAAACATTACCATTGATGTCATCAATAATAGTTGCTGTTGCCTTGGCAGGACTTAGGGTCACAAACTGCTCATAGCCACCAGCAGACTGGAGTGTCAGATTGGCCTGGAAGATTATGTCATCCTCATAGTAACCATTGTTTATGATCCCCACGGCAACAGGAATATATGCAGTGTTTTCATTGAAGGACAGCAGTTGAACTGTCTGATTGTAGTCTTGACCAGCTGAAGAAGATTGAGATCAACATGTGTGTGCATATGTAAGAGTGTATCAGTGATCGTGGAGGTGTGGTTTGTGCAATGTGTAGTCTTTGAAGGAGATACGCAATGGTCACGTAGGGTACCCAATAACAAGACTTGGACATCAGTAATTAATCTGTGAAGTCATATTTATCACCCTATTAGGTTAAGTCAATACACCATCAGTATACTATCAGTATACTACCAGTATATCACCAGTACGTCTCAGTATATTATCAGTGCACCTTCAGTATATTGTCAGTACACCTCTCACTTACCAAATGCAGTTCCATTTCTAGTGGAGAACATCACTCCAACACTGGCTCCCTGTATAGCGGCGCCTCCCAATATGGACACACCGAAGGTCACATAAGAATCTGACTTGTTCACAGTGTATTGGGTTGGATCGAATCCAATGGTGAGGGCTACAAGGGAAGTGTAAGATTAGGACTGATTGCCATCTAACCAAGTCTCATCCATACAGCTGACACGGTAAGGTCTGCACAATATGCTTGTAAAGACCAGGGGCATGGTTTTCTTTTTGTTTTGTTCTTTGAGCACTTCTAGCACCCACATTAATAAAAGCAAGGTTAATAAAGTGATACCAAGACTTGAGTAGTAAAATTACACAATCAAAAAAAAGATTTTAAGTGGCATTAATTATTTGGACTAGTCCATTGTTGAACCCCCCCTCCTCCCTCCACCTCTCTTACTTGTGTTGTCCAAGATGGTAACCTTGGTGACATTGGGAGATATCATCACTGATGTTTGTTGCTCAATCTCAATCAAGGTGAGGGAGTATGTGAACGTTTGGTTTCCTTCAAAGTACTCATCAGCCAATGCATTGATGCTGAAGCAGTACTTCCTGGTAGTGTTGTCAAATGGTCCAAGGATAATTGGACCACTGGATGTGAACACATCAGAGGCATCTAAAGGAGAGAATGCTTATTGCAATATGGATAAAGTTTATTCCCAACAGGTTAACATTGTCCCCATACAGACGTGCACGAGCTGTGAGATTGATGATTTGATCAATAGTTACATCTTACACGTTTTGAAGAAAATATTTTATGAGGCATACTAAATGTATCTCCAAAAATATTCGCTAGACACATCCATAATTTGGGGATGTGACCATGTGTACCACATGGTCACATCCCCAAATTATGGATGTGTCTAGTGAATAATTTCTTGTCATGCAAATTACCCACATGATGCTACTTTTTGAATAGTTTTACTGCATCGATTTCAAAGCTTCCGTGCACATCCCCTCCTGCCCCACCCCATTAAGAGACCCACGCCCCTATAATTAACTGTGCCTGCCCTTAACAAATTCCTGAATCTGCCCCTGAATTTGAGTGCTGAACAGCTAAATCAACAGTATATAGACATGAATCCCCTTTCATTGGTATACAATGAACCAAATGAGAAATAAGTAATAGATGTAAATCAGTGCCACCATTAACACTTCTCTACTGGTATTTACGTTAGCACATCATTCTAATTAGCACTTAGAGCTCTAGCTTGTGGTATGCCATGCAGAGAAAGTGAGGCAATTGACAACACTCTGAGTAATGCCATAAACTATGTCACTGCCTTGTGAGATTTCCAGATCCATCTTCACTAAGAAAATCACGTGAGTGCACCACACATTGCTGACTCACCACAGCTGGACCAACACACACACACACACACACACACACACACACACACACACACACACACACACACACACACACCTGCAGTATCAGGGACTAGTAGCACATGGATGTAGAAGCTTAGTCGCATAGTTAACTCTGGAGGAGGGTCTGTGACAGCAACACACTCAATGAAGTCTCCTCCTTCAGTTACAACTGCTCCTCCATCAACAAACCCAACAATGGCCACTGCACATGAAGAAGAGTTGGCCATTATAAAACTGACCATGTCATCACTCGAACAAACCAACCTTTGTTATCCAAGATCAACAGTATTGTGGTGGGATTGTGTGGGGCACTATATGAGGGTGTATTTACTACTTGGGTAGAAACAAGCTTGGCCTGTAAAGTCCCCGTCAGTCCAGCATCATAAATGTCTACACCAATAGAGACAGATTGCTGATCTGGTGTTATGGTGAACGTTAGCTCTGATAAAGGGCCAATGTCATAGTCCTTATCATATATGGCTTGATTGACCACTGCATTGGGTTGAGCAATAACCGTGACACGGAATGTCTGTTCAGACACCACTCCATCTTCCTTGATCAGCTTCACTGTGTCATTGTAGTAAAAGTTTTTCTGCCCCTTTGTAAAGGTGTACATATCAGCTCCAAACCCGATGGAGATGGCTGGAGAGAGAGAGAGCAGTGGAAACATACTTGTTATGTATCAGCTCAGAGCAGTATACATATATTTGGTGCAAAAATTGGTGGTCAAAGTAATGTTACACTCAAATGTTACATTGCATTCAATGTTACTTGAGGATCTGTAAATAACAAACTGGAAAAAACGGCCAACAACTTCCTTACTTGATAATTACATGTACTGGTAATTTAGCCCATTACTCAGGCATGTACTGTTATAATGTTAGTGTGCTAAATATAGGCCTATTTCAATTTTCCAGTCAAATTTCTGTCACTCTTGTTTCCGTGCTTTTTACACCACCATTGGTCAATCCTGTATACCAACAACTTTCTCGTTAGAGAACGTTTTTATTTACTTGTTCAATACTACACATCAGACACTTTTGAATGAATGGAAATTATATTGACACAGACTGTTTTAGTTGCTGAATAGTGCGATGAAGAGACATTTATATCAAATAATTTCACTACATACATATTAATATCACTACATATCAGTTAATTAATATCACTGCACACTTTGCAATGCTATTAAATATGTTATTTAGAAGAGATAAACATGTATTTGGCAATGTCATTTACTATACTAATATCAGATGTGTCATTTCCAATCAGGCCCTTCATTCAGCATTGGACTCATTGCTTCTATTGGCATGTTAAAAATCAGCACATGCACCACATATATATGGGCCACACATGCTCTCCAAAGATGGTATAATGAACGCAGCACATATTTGAAAATCATGCAGAATTTAAATCATACGATCATAATAAGTTGAGCTGCTAAACAAGAATTTTAGCTCTGTTCCTATAGCCTCTTGAAGCAGTAGGCAATAATGGATCCTAGTTCTTGGCCTTTCTGGTCATCACATGAAGGAAACCACTGGAGAGCCACATGCAGTAACTGCTGCATGCAGAGATTATCTGTGGCAACCCTCTTGGATCTACCAATCCTGCTCGTAACTATGTCTGTGTTGGGTTGTAGTACTTAATTTTAATAATAGTTGACATACTTTTATTATGTTGTTTTTTATTGTCTGTGTTCTGTTTGTTATCATCACATGCACACATGTGTGCTTGCTTGTTTTTGGTATAGAGATTAATAACTACAGTAACATAGAGTAATAACCAGTTTAAAATGTTGGACTCAATCACAAACACCTGGAATACATGTACATGTACGAGCTCCATACACATGCTGTGGGATCACATTGCTAACTGAAACATGCCCTGCACTTACGGTCATTATCAACAATCCTAATCACTGTGGAGGGAAGTCTTAATGATCACGTTTCCAGAAGCATTCACAGAAGGGTCCGTAAGCCTCACTATGCAAATGAACTGCTGTTCGGCCTCATTGATCAGATCATCCACAATGCCAACATTAGGACTGAGTTCATTTTGTGAGGAGGTGAATGTGAGATTTAGGATTGACTTATTGAAATCCATAGGACCATTTGGTATGTCTGAAACAACAAGAACATAATCGTTAACTCTTTGCATTCAATAACCAAACCTTCACATACATTGGGCTGGATTAGTCAGGTCAGCAAATGTAATGCCATCTGGAAGGGGAATCCCCAGAGGTCTGAACTGATCAACTGTCAGTGGCACCACCTGAATTGAAAGTCGTTGGGCAATGGTTTTATCTTTGGCCAGTTTAACTTTGGGATACTGGTCTGGAGGAGACGCCCCTTCGGTCACACTGTAATCTGATTCTCGAAATCCTATGGTGACAACTGGAGTGGCAATGCAAGCGGTTGAGTACACGCTCGCTCACGTGACCCCACCTACCGTCTGCATCTAGTATTGTGGCGTTGAAAGGAAGAACAAATTCACTGGAACCATCAACTAATGCAGAGACAGGGACCATCAACGGAGGCTGTAAAGCAATGTTATCCGGAATAATATTGAGTGTAAATTGTTGTCTGGCTGCTGCACTGTTCAGAACGCCAGTAGTGAAGGATTTGATGTATCGATTATCTACAGTAGAGCAAGCATGAAGAGTTGTGCATAAAATCAATGCGAAAAACTACTGTCCGGGACACTGAAAGAAACAGAGTGCGTTCCGCTGAACGTTCCGTTCACAAATCCGAAGTACCCGGTGAGCTGCGACCCTTCCTTCTGGTATACGGTGGTGGACGGTACGGTGGAGTTGAGGGAATTGAAAGAACCCGTATACTGTAGCAGAGACGCGGGCTCGAGTACAGCGAAAATGCAACGTATCCAACACTTACCGACACAAGGCGTGCATGTTGTCGACGTGCCTACTCTGTAGGACCTCCCTCCTCTGTTCAGACAACACTGCCCCGCTGGTCGGGTTCCGTTTAGGCTCACACTGGTGGATGTGCACGTGGTGCTAGAAGTGTAGCACGTCAGCGTCTGTGAGGCCACCACTGCGAGGAAGAAACGAAGGGAGGGACGTACAAATGATCATAACCTGCACACTGCGGCAGCCGTGTGAAGGTGCACGTTGCAACGTACGTACATTGGACACCCACTGCAGCGATGAATGCAAAACATGCTACTTCCGCTGCTCGTTGACGGAACATTGCGAGGCGTCTTCACCTATAGCCGATGCCTCGATGGAAATTAAAATGATTTTAAAAACTACTATATAATACAAGTAAAAGTTAATATTTATAGCGACACACTTGGTAACCACGTGCTATATTACGTATGATCAATAATCGGCTTTACGTATATACAAGATTATGTGTTGAGAGAAGTTCAGCTCAACTAAATGACCGTAACTGCTCTATAGCAGCGAGACGGCGACTTGCAACGGTTCACTTCGTAATGATACGCTGGCAGTGTGCTTGCCGCTTTATCTGAAGCCAGACAGCTGCACGCATGACCGTCAACTAAATGCGACGATAAATACAAAAGAAGGCATATCTTGCATTGATGTGGTGCATAAATTGAAGAGCCCAATCCATGCATGTGTGCTCAGCAATCTGGGTCTGGGCAAAAGATGAGAAGCTTCCTATTCTATCCCATGCACACCACATGCAGCCTTCAGTCACGCCTATATGAATGGACACCTCTAATCTCAACATAAGGAGCTCTACTCCCTAATAATGCAATACTGCTCTAGCTCTATACCATGCAAGACAAGAGAACACACTTAATAGCAAAGACACCTCATTGGTATACAACCAGATTCCGGAAAGGTATGTCTAAGGAGCATTACACAAGGGTAAGCTGATGTGACAAACACACCACATTCCAGCTGCTCTATCTGACGATCAGGAACCTCTCCACCTGGGGTTAGCATGCTTGTGGCTAGTTAGATCAAAACTGATACCACCTAACTGTACGCTTGGAGGTGGCTATTCGTAAGTGATAGGAGGGAGGGAGGGAGGGAGGGCGGGAGGGAGGGAGGGAGGGAGGGAGGGAGGGAGGGAGGGAGGGAGGGACGGGAGGAGGGAGGGAGGGAGGGAGGGAGGGAGGGAGGGAGGGAGGGAGGGAGGGAGGGAGGGAGGGAGGGAGGGAGGAGGGAGGGAGGGAGGGAGGGAGGGAGGGAGGGAGGGAGGGGAGGGAGGGAGGGAGGGAGGGAGGGAGGGAGGGAGGGAGGGAGGGAGGGAGGTGAGGGATGGAGGGAGGGAGGGAGGGAGGGAGGGAGGGAGGGAGGGAGGGAGGGAGGGAAGGGAGGAGGGAGGGAGGGAGGGAGGGAGGGAGGGAGGGAGGGAGGGAGGGAGGGAGGGAGGGAGGGAGGGAGGGAGGGAGGGAGGGAGGGAGGGAGGGAGGGAGGGAGGGAGGGAGGGAGGGAGGGAGGGAGGGAGACAATAAAATGAGGATTGATTCTTCTGAGATGAAACACAAATATAAAAGGTTAGAAGCAAATTATTTTCATATGTTCATATTAGGGATGCCTTCACACCCACTCAACATTCAATAAATAAGAGCTCCCTCCTTAACCTTCTCCCAGCCCCATGACCATCTCCCGGCCTCCTTAACATCCCCCCAGCCCCTGACTTGCTCCCTCCTTAAATCTTCCCCCAGCCCCTGACTTGCTCCCTCCTTAAACACTCCCCCCCCCAGCTCATGACTTGCTCCCTCTTAAACCTTCCCCCAGCCCCTGACTTGCCTCCCTCCTTAAACCTTCCCCCAGCCCATGACTTGCTCCCTCCTTAAACCTTCCCCCAGCCCCTGACTTGCTCCCTCCTTAAAACACTCCCCCAGCCCATGACTTGCTCCCTCCTCTAACCTTCCCCCAGCCCATGACTTGCTCCCTCCTTAAACATTCCCCCAGCCCCTGACTTGCTCCCCCTTAAACCTTCCCCCAGCCCCTGACTTGCTCCCTCCTTAAACACTCCCCCAGCCCATGACTTGCTCCCTCCTTAAACCTTCCCCCCCTGACAACAAACTTTGTGCAGCGTTGCCTGTGCATGCAGCAAGCTTCATTACACACACAACATAGATATATAGAATAATGGAGTACAGTACACCAGATCCTGACATCACAACCACAAACAGCACCTGGACACATAACTGAGCAGGGGGCAAACTAATGCCTAATTCTGAAGAGGTGTGTACACACCTCCACCAGGAAAAAACCCCCTGTGGCAAACCCTCTAACAGGGGAAAATCCACTTTTTGGGGGAAAAAATAACCTGCTAGCTAAGCACTGCTCAGCATGCACATACATGTACAAACAGAACACTCTCATCCGGTTCCAACCTAAGCTTCATTTCAGTGCAGGTCCACTAGAAAATACCGCTGTTAAGGACAACCTGCAATTGCTCTGTGCATGAGAGGGAGAACACAAAAAAACACCACACCAACCACCAATAAAAAGCAACTGAACTTGCTTAAGTGCATGACGCTTAGAATGACAATATTCACTCCTTCACATCCATTTATACACCCCACCACGTGGCTACTCCAATTACCGAAGGGAGCTTAGTTTCGTCTAATTCATTTCGTTCAATCGAAATATAACATTGTAACCCACCATAATCTGATGATTATCAAGGGGGGGGGGGGGGGGGGGGGGGGGAACTTTCATGTAATTGTAGCATTGTCCCTCTTACACATGTATGGCAGTGTGCAGGCTCATGCATGTGTAGGTCTCTAGTTAGATCAGTGAGGCATGCTTCAGGTTGGTTTGAGAGGTGCACGGCACGCCATGTCTGTAGCTAGTTCAACAGAGAGTTCAAGATGCCATTTAAGTATGGTGTTCAATCATTGTGCAGTGGCTGTGCTTGGATTTCTGACAGACAATACCATGGTGACTGAGGGACAGTTGTTCAACATATGTGTTGCAATCACCAGCCCACCTCCACAACTGTTCTTGTGGCCACTGAACAGCAGCTTTTTGATTCAACTGACTATTGTCCCGCTCACAGCTGGTAAGCAGCAGTGATCACCAAGCCTTCTTGCATCACATGGCATCACATGATCTCCTAGCATCACATGACCTCCTTGCGTCATATGGCATCACAAGACCTCTTAGCATCACATGACCTCATAACATTGCATGACTGCCTTGCATCACATGACCTCCTTGCATCACATGACCTCCTTGCATCACATGACCTCCTTGCATCACATGACCTCCTTGCATTACATGACCTCCTTGCATCACATGACCTCCTTGCATCACATGACCTTGCATCACATGACCCCTTGCATCACATGATCTCCTTGCATCACATGACCTTGCATCACATGACCTCCTTGCATCACATGACCTCCTTGCATTACATGACCTCCTTGCATCACATGATCTCTTTGCATCCTATGATCCCCTTGCATCACAAACATCACAATAATTCCATACATCACATGATCTCTTGCATCACATGATCTCTTGCATCACATGATCTCTTGCATCACATGATCTCTTGCATCACATGATCTGCTTGCATCACATGATCTCTTGCATCACATCATCTCTTGCATCACATGATCTGCTTGCATCACATGATCTCTTGCATAATCATGCTCCAAACATCACAATGTCTTTAGCATGCAATTTTAAAACAGAGAATGATTTGTCTCCTCATCAGGTGTCAGGGATATTGGCAAAGACAATGCATCCTTGGCTATAGTGGGCCCATTCAATGATGCTCGACGATTCTACTGTCTCCAGCTAACAGCTGTTGCAGACAGGGTCTTGCAGGGTACCAGGAGTTTGAACCTGACAGCCTCACTGTATGGAGTTGCACAGCCATTGTTGACCATCTCTCCCAACACCACAACCGTGACCATCATTGATAGCACACGTAAGAATGACCGATACTTGCCCCGAAATATTTTGTCATGTGGACAGACTCTTGTCCTATAGAAATTGTTATTGGGTTCACTCAAACTCAGTACACTGTGACCAGGAAAGATTCTTATGTGACCTTCAATGTGTCCATATTGGGAGGCGCCACTATACAGGGAGCCAGTGTTGGAGTGATGTTCTCCACTGGAGATGGAACTGCACTTGGTAAGCGAGAGGTGTACTGACAATATACAGAGGCGTACTGACCATATACTGGTGATACACTAAAGGTGCACTGATAATATACTGATGGAATACTGATGGTGCAGGGATACTTGGTTGCTAGTCCATATGTAAATCCAGTTACTAAGATACTATTTATAGACACAGTTACTAGATTTACTAGATGCTGATCATAGATTTTTTGCAGCTGGAGCAGACTATGATGCCAGAACACAGCTTCTTGTCTTCAACAACACTGTCACTCAACTTCCCATCGTTGTGACCATCAAGGATGATGGTAGTGTTCAAGTACACAGATGTGTACTTTGGAGCATCTCTGACACTGCAGTCTGCCAGAGGGTTTGAACAGTCTGATCACTCTCAATCCACATCAGACCAATGTGACCATCAAAGATGATCACGGTAATGCATGGAGTGTTAGAAAGAGAAGGTGAAGAATAACATGTTGTTTCTCTTTCAGTGTTGGTGATTGGATTTGACCCTGTGGTGTACAGTGCAAATGTCAATGGTGATTCAGTAGCCATTACAGTGAAGGTGCTACAGGGAAGTCTTGCAGTACCTGTGAGTATCCGTGTCTTTACTGAGAATGGAACAGCTACCTGTAAGTGGCCATGTCCCCATTCCATGACCCAATATGAGCCTCTCCATTCTAGCTGGCTCAGATTACGTGGCCACAAGCCAATCTGTGGTATTTGATTCCAGCTCCACCAATCACACTGTGACTATTCAACTGATTAATAAATTAGTCAGTGATGCATCAAAGGTGTTCAGTGTTGGGTTGTCAGTGGAAACTCCAGAGGCAAAAGGACGTGTGACGCTATCCCCTTCTGTGGCCAATGTGACCATTGTGAATACCAATGGTAAGGGCATGTAGGAATGGTTTGGTGCAAGTAATGAATAACTTGTGTGTATAACTAGTTGCAGTGATAGGCTTCGTAGCGGGCGTGTACAGTGTGAGGAAGTCTGAAGGCTCTGTGAGCATGATGGTTGGCTTGCTCCAGGGACAACTGGGAGCTCCTGTGACTGTGACCTTTTCTACATACTCCGGGACAGCCACAGGTGATTGTGTTGGAGCTGTGTTGATTTATGATAGAGAGTAAACTTAGTAAATTAACAAATTACTGTATTAAGGTCTCCTGGTACTATTTCATAGAATAATCCAAGCCATGCTGAATTTCGTTGTTCATCTATTCCATATTAATACGCACAACTTATAAAGCTAACCAGTCATTAGTTTTCACCTGTTTGATTTTGTAATGAGCAGTGTGTGTTTCATAAGATAATTAGCTGATTTGAAAATTTTTCGCGTTATATAATTTAGTTCTATTCGTAAAAAGCAAAGTTCGATGCACATACATTACTTCCAAAGTGCACATTTGGAGAGTTATCCTGCTCTCATTGACACACAAGCACTTTACTGACACTGCAACCCAAATAAATCCATCAACGTAGTGTTCGTATGATAAATGCAGAATTTTTGTTTCATGCTTCATTTTCTTAATAACAGAAATTGCTATAAAATATTTGCATTGGTAAATAGAGAAGAGAAAAACATATGACACACATAATCAGAATGTGGGTGTTGTGTTTAAACCTTATAATGGGAGGTGGTACGATAAACAGTTAAGTAATTTCATCTACTAGACCCTCTAAAATCAATCCGAATCATGCCAAATATTTGGCTTTACGCACAATTGCCTTGTCTGAGCATTCCTGTATAAAGTGCCTCTGTATGTTAACGTTATGCGCTTATTTCTAAATATGAATGAATGGCAATAGTTTACTTAGTATACGGGACACTGTCTAGCATAACCACCCTTGTGGTGATTTCCAAGACAAGCAAAGGAAGCGCAACGCTTGCAGGCTAATTAAAATTCTGTCATCTATAAATGACCCAATTTTTGATATGTAAGAATCATTTTATTGAGCAACTTTCCAATATTGAGAAATCAAAAAATTTTGAAAATATGCAAAACTACCCACATGGATGATTATGCTGGACACTATCTCATACATTGATTTTAGACCTTGAATCAACCTTCAATGATGAATTATTAAAGCCTAATATTGTTGGTTTCTTGAAGGGGGGGGGGGGGGGGGGGGGTTGAAGTTTGATTCAATTTCCATAAACAAGAGGTATAAATGCCATGTTGTTGCATACCAAATCATTAGATCAAATTTTTGAATGAAGTTTTAACCGTTTAATGCATTTTGCTCATTCTGTGTTTAGTTCTGTGTTGTCACTTTTTAATGTTGAACGTTTTTTGTTATATCAGTTATTAACACATAGTATTAAACAATAAACACACATACACTGTACATGTAATGTCTACAATGCCTCTGGAAATTCCGACTATGTAGGATCGGTTGGTCCTGGAAAGGATGACTGTTGAGTTAGCCTGGACCAAGTTCAACTTCAGTCTCCCATGGATGTTATGGAGAACAATGGATTTGAACTTGTGAGAGGAGGTGGCTGCCAGCTTTGAAAACAAAGCTGAAGCCTCTGTACCCCAGGCTCCAGGATATATATAACATTTGTATATTGCAATCAGTAAATGGAATGGAAGCGGTTCAGGGACTGAGAAAGGCGCGATTCGAGCGGGAAACGTGGACTTACTTTGCATTGCTGTATCTCCATAACGGAAGAGGTAATAATCAACGATCTGCAGAAATCAATAGTGACAGGACTCCTTTACGTGCGTATCGATTTGAAGCAATTTGGACATTCCTACATGGAGCTACCTGGATTTTGAACCCCTTGAGGTATTGTGCTTTGCAACGTCGGCAAGGAGCAAGGGTAAGACACCAAAGTCGATTTTCATAGAGAGAAGTGGTGTGGTGTTGGAAATAGGAAGTTGATAGCTTAAACCGTTATGGAGTTTAGTGATTCAAACGTGAAGCATTTTTATAACTTTTTATATATATACGCCACTTTTCATTTTCTCGGAAATACAGTAAAGAACTGGATGAGAGAAGGGTTGTAATTAGTAACGAGTGCAGCATATTAGATAACTAAAATTGTACTAGTTATAGCATCCCATACCTATGCACGTATTTGTCTGCAGCTGGTCTGGATTTCACACAAACCACTCTTCCACTGGTCTTCAACAACACTGTCACTCAACTTCCCATCATTGTGACCATCAAGGATGATGGCTTGTTCAAGTACACAGATGTGTACTTTGGAGCATCTCTGACACTGCAGTCTGCCAGAGGGTTTGAACATCTGATCACTCTCAATCCACATCAGACCAATGTGACCATCAAAGATGATCACGGTAATGCATGGAGTGTTAGAAAGAGAAGGTGAAGAATAACATGTTGTTTCTCTTTCAGTGTTGGTGATTGGATTTGACCCTGTGGTGTACAGTGCAAATGTCAATGGTGATTCAGTAGCCATTACAGTGAAGGTGCTACAGGGAAGTCTTGCAGTACCTGTGAGTATCCGTGTCTTTACTGAGGATGGGACAGCTACCTGTAAGTGGCCACGTCCCCATTCCATGACCCAATGTGAGCCTCTCCATTCCAGCTGGCTCAGATTACGTGGCCACAAGCCAATCTGTGGTATTTGATTCCAGCTCCACCAATCACACTGTGACTATTCAACTGATTAATAAATTAGTCAGTGATGCATCAAAGGTGTTCAGTGTTGGGCTGTCAGTGGAAACTCCAGAGGCAAAAGGACGTGTGACGCTATCCCCTTCTGTGGCCAATGTGACCATTGTGAATACCAATGGTAAGGGCATGTAGGAATGGTTTGGTGCAAGTAATGAATAACTTGTATGTATAACTAGTTGCAGTGATAGGCTTCGTAGCGGGCGTGTACAGTGTGAGGAAGTCTGAAGGCTCTGTGAGCATGATGGTTGGCTTGCTCCAGGGACAACTGGGAGCTCCTGTGACTGTGACCTTTTCTACATACTCCGGGACAGCCACAGGTGATTATGTTATATTACAAACAGTTAAACTTAATTCATTATAGCATAGTGATTTAACCAATTACTGTATTAAGGTCTCCTGGTACTTGTTTCATAGAATGATTCATATTTCATCCATTCCCTATTAATATGCATTACGAACCAGTCGTTAGTTTGAATTTGTGATGTACAGTACAGCGTTTCATATAGTAGATTAGTGGTGGCTGATGTATGTATTTTCATGTTAAATAATTTAGCTCTCTTTGTGAAAAGGAATAAGATTACCTCCATGAAGTTTAAGTGCACGTTTGAAGAATTCACACACCGCAAGCACTTTTGTGTCAATGCTTTGTGCTTATTTTTTACTATATTCATATTCAAGATATATAGTTTAGTGTAGACCTTGAATAAGTTATTCAGAATCATTAAAGCTCAATACAAAGTTCAGTAAAGAAGTTAAAATTAACAATTATATAATGGTATTGTTCAATTTAATTAGTATGCGCAATTACAAATTTTATTATAGCATATATTGAGCCATTACAATGAACTCCATTTTTCTTAATTTCAATTTCAATCTTTGGCATAACTTGCCACCATTACTGTTGCTTAGCAAATACAATTTATGCACCAAATGTGGAGTTGTAACCATTTAAGGTACTGTTTAGGTATCTAAACAGAGTTTAATGGGCCACCAGTAATTCATTGCTACATGTAACCACATCTTAACACCAGACTTATAATTAGTAAGCCTTAGCCTAGCCTCACCCTCGCTATCACATCAATGGTGGTTTGCTTTGTTGGTTGCATGAGTAAAGCGCCCGCCAAAGGGGGCGCTGCCGATTCATGTGCGTCGCCTTTGTTAGCAGATTCTAAAGGAGGGCTAACCAATGGGGTATAGTAGCATGCATACGACAATACCTGGCACTATTCACCAGACACAGTCCTGACGGTTCACGCTTCCCTCCCTCCACTCCCTTTGTGCATTGCTGTGTTTGTACTATGCCATTGTTTATTCGTTTCAATTACAATCTGGCAGGGGCGGAGCCCTACGGGGCTTGTCCCTACTAACCCGGCTAGCCAAGCCTGGACCAGCGTCCTGGCTTGGTACACAGGTCATCCAGTTGGTGGCCTGCGTCACCCTGGTACCTGTCTAGCCGGAGGGCTTTCCCAACTATACTGGCCTTGCAGCCAAGCCTGGACCAGCGTCCTTGCTTGCCATACTGGCCACCTGGCTTGTGGTTAGCGGCACTAGCTGGTGCCACCACAGCTGGGGGTTGGGGAACGTTACACAGGCTCGTGGGATACTCTTGCCCTTGCCCCAGTTGTTGCCAAACCAGTCAGTACATCGCATAAACAACTACGGTATAGCACACATAGGCTCAGTTTGGGGCATTACTGATTGATAGGTAAGGTACTGCATTAGGACTCTACAGCATGGGAGTCTAGAATAAGGCAGCATAGTGGTGAATTACTGGGTTGATAATTAAATCCATTTCACTCACTCTGAATACCCTTTATATGGGTCAGTTTCCGAGAAAATGAAAAGTGGCGTATATATTATAGAAAGTTATAAAAAATGCTTCACGTTTGAATCGCTAAAACTCCATAACGGTTAAGCTATCAACTTCCTATTTCCAACACTTTGTGCCACACACTTCTCTCTACGAAAATCGACTTGGTGTCTTACCCTGCTCCTTGCCGACGTTGCAAAGCACAATACCCCGAGGGGTTCACAATCCAGGTAGCTCCATGCAGGAATGTCCAAATTGCTTCAAAATCGATATGCACGTAAAGGAGTCCTGTCACTATTGATTTCTGCAGATCGTTGATTTTTACCTCTTCTGTTATGGAGATACAGCAATGCAAAGTAAGTCCACGTTTTCCCGCTCGAATCGCACCTTTCTGTTTTTCCACCTTTCTTATCGGGAGAATGGAAGCGGTTCAGGGACTGAGAAAGGCGCGATTCGAGCGGGAAACGCGGACTTACTTTGCATTGCTGTATCTCCATAACGGAAGAGGTAAAAATCAACGATCTATAGTGACAGGACTCCTTTACGTGCATATCAATTTTGAAGTGATTTGGACATTCTAGCAGGGGAGCTACCTGGATTTGACCCCTCGGGGTATTGTGCTTTGCAACGTCGGCAAGGAGAAAGGGTAAGACACCAAAGTCGATTTTCGTAGAGAGAAGTGGTGTGGCACGACGTGTTCGAAATAGGAAGTTTGATAGCTTAAACCGTTATGGAGTTTTAAACGATTCAAACGTGAAGCATTTATATATATATACGCCACTTTTCATTTTCTCGGAAACTGACCCATATTGTTTAATTTAAAACGTACTATTACATTGTATAGCACAGTAAAGAACTGGATGAGGGAAGGGTTGTAATTAGTAACGAGTGCAGCATATTAGATAACTAAAATTGTACTAGTTATAGCATCCCCATACCTATGCACGTATTGTCTGCAGCTGGTCTGGATTTCACACAAACCACTCTTCCACTGGTCTTCAACAACACTGTCACTCAACTTCCCATCAGTGTGACCATCAGGATGATGGAGTGTTCAAGTACACAGATGTGTACTTTGGAGCATCTCTGACACTGCAGTCTGCCAGAGGGTTTGAACATCTTATCACTCTCAATCCACATCAGACCAATGTGACCATCAAAGATGATCATGGTAATGCATGGAGTGTTAGAAAGAGAAGGTGAAGAATTAACGTGTTGTTTCTCTTTCAGTGTTTGGTGATTGGATTTGACCCTGTGGTGTACAGGGCAAATGTCAATGGTGATTCAGTAGCCATTACAGTGAAGGTGTTACAGGGAAGTCTTGCAGTACCTGTGAGTATCGTGTCTTTACTGAGGATGGGACAGCTACCTGTAAGTGGCCACGTCCCCATTCCATGACCCAATGTGAGCCTCTCTATTCCAGCTGGCTCAGATTACGTGGCCACAAGCCAATCTGTGGTATTTGATTCCAGCTCCACCAATCACACTGTGACTATTCAACTGATTAATAAATTAGTCAGTGATGCATCAAAGATGTTCAGTGTTGGGCTGTCAGTGGAAACTCCAGAGGCAAAAGGACGTGTGACGCTATCCCCTTCTGTGGCCAATGTGACCATTGTGAATACCAATGGTAAGGGCATGTAGGAATGGTTTGGTGCAAGTAATGAATAACTTGTATGTATAACTAGTTGCAGGTGATAGGCTTCGTAGCAGGCGTGTACAGTGTGAGGAAGTCTGAAGGCTCTGTGAGCATGATGGTTGGCTTGCTCCAGGGACAACTGGGAGCTCCTGTGACTGTGACCTTTTCTACATACTCCGGGACAGCCACAGGTGATTGTGTTGGAGCTGTGTTGATTTATGATATAGAGTAAACTTGATAGTAATTCAACAAATTACTGTATTAAGGTCTCCTGGTACTATTTCATAGAATATCCAAGCCATGCTGAATTTTGTTGTTCATCTATTCCATATTAATACGCACAATTTCTAAAGCTAACCAGTCCTTAATTTTCACTGGTTTGATTTGTGATGTGCAGTAACGCCCCCCGCCGCGTTTCATGCATTAAATTAGTAGTTTGTTGATTTGGTGCATATTTTTATGTCAAAATAATTCTATTCTCTTTGGAAAAGGAAAAGAGATGTGCCTAAGTTCCATGAAGTTTAAGCATGTATTTGTCTGACCATTCTCCAATCCTCTTTCATTGGCATTCACATGATGAATGCAGAATTCTGTTTGTCAACCATTTTCTTGCAATAAAAGAAACAACACAAAATATTTCATTGCTATATAGAGAAAAGAAATGTAATGTGTTAACATTTAACATATGAATCAGTATGAGGTACAGCACAGTAAGCAATTGAAGTAGGAAGATGGCAATTAAAAATTCTCAAGTAGAATAAACAAATTGCACAAATACAACATATATTATGGAGCTCCTACCAAGCCATACTTACCTGTATCATGGCCGTAACTTCAGTGGATTATATTTTTGTCTGCAGCTGGTCAGGATTTCACGCAAACCACTCTTCCACTGGTCTTCAACAACACTGTCACTCAACTTCCCATCATTGTGACCATCAAGGATGATGGCGTGTTCAAGTACACAGATGTGTACTTTGGAGCATCTCTGACACTGCAGTCTGCCAGAGGGTTTGAACATCTGATCACTCTCAATCCACATCAGACCAATGTGACCATCAAAGATGATCACGGTAATGCATGGAGTGTTAGAAATGGAAGGTGAAGAATTAACGTGTTGTTTCTCTTTCAGTGTTGGTGATTGGATTTGACCCTGTGGGTGTACAGTGCAAATGTCAATGGTGATTCAGTAGCCATTACAGTGAAGGTGTTACAGGGAAGTCTTGCATTACCTGTGAGTATCCGTGTCTTTACTGAGAATGGGACAGCTACCTGTAAGTGGCCACGTCCCCATTCCATGACCCAATGTGAGCCTCTCTATTCCAGCTGGCTCAGATTACGTGGCTACAAGCCAATCTGTGGTATTTGATTCCAGCTCCACCAATCACACTGTGACTATTCAATTGATTAATAAATTAGTCAGTGATGCATCAAAGATGTTCAGTGTTGGGCTGTCAGTGGAAACTCCAGAGGCAAAAGGACGTGTGACGCTATCCCCTTCTGTGGCCAATGTGACTGTACAAGGTAATTCTTGGAGCATGTGAGATGGAAATATTCTAGTCTGCGTGTTTTATTTTTTTGACATGAATGCCATTTTATCTCCCATTTTTAGGTGTTCTGCAAAATATTGAAGTCAATGACTCAATGATTGCTGATCCGTTGTTCACAGTGCCACTC
Organism: Ephydatia muelleri; assembly: GCA_013339895.1. Taxonomy (NCBI): domain Eukaryota; kingdom Metazoa; phylum Porifera; class Demospongiae; order Spongillida; family Spongillidae; genus Ephydatia; species Ephydatia muelleri. The sequence goes on from JABACO010000010.1 coordinate 1,387,673, forward strand.
AACGTGCACTCAGAGCTGTTCCCAGCACTCTCTCTGTGTTACGAGATCCATGGGCAGCCAAGACAATACTACAACCTTGTGTCTGACACCTGCACATCTGTCAATGCACGCTACAATGCATCACTCAATGGCGTAGGTGTGAACATCATTGATGACATCACTGTTCGGGCTGTGGACAGAGCAGGCCAGTGTGTCGACATTGAAGTGGATGTGGACTGTGGTGTGAGTGTGGGTGGCTCTCGCGTACAGATTTACTCTCTGAATGAGGTTTATGTTCGCACATACGGCAATTCAAGTGTAAGGATTTCAGTGCCGAACTGCAATCATCAGCAACTTGTGATGTGGATTTTGTGCCAAGTACGTCCCATAGAAGACCCGATCACGGGGAAGAAATTTAGTGCAAAGATGCAAAAGTTTGTGGTCACACGGGGGCTATCCCTGGGAGAAAACTCCCATGGTATCATAGGTAGGTTTGTCACCTACTATCACAGTTTAGTGGCTAGTTTTTTATTTCCATTACAGCACAGTTCTGGGGAGTACAGGCTTCGGTGACCAAGTACAATGGATCTTACTCTGTCGCACCATATCCCGGTAGTGCCTACTACATCCTCACCATGCAGAGTGGAGGGAAATCCAGAAGTGTGCTCAGTTCAGTGTATAAATTCACCTGGGAG
>JABACO010000010.1:1389346-1420709 GCA_013339895.1 Ephydatia muelleri
CTGCAGGGACATCCATCCTGGACTCATCAGAGAACATGTCCAATGAGGCACGTCTTTGCACTGCCTAAGGAGGTCGCCCAGCTCATCACCACTCTCAGCAAACGCAGGTTTCTGCAAAAAACGAAGAAATATACATACATCACTACATACACACAGCACTACATACACATCAATACATACACACATCACTACATACACACATCACTACAGACACACATCACTACATACACACATCACTACATACACACATCACAGACACCACACATCACGACTGACAGCATCACGACATACACACATCACTACATACACGCATCACTACATACACGCATCACTACATACACCAGCACTACATACACACATCACTACATACACAGCACCAGACACACACACACAGCACACACAATACAACACACAAGACATACACACAGCACGACAGACACACATCACTACATACACACAGCAGACAGACACACATCACGACATACACACATCACTACATACACGCATCCACTACATACACGCATCACTACAACACACATCACGACATACACACATCTACGTACAGACACCACAGCACCGACAGGACACACATCACGACAGACACACAGCAAGCAGCTACACTAGCACGACAGACAAACAGAACGACAGACACAAGCACGACCGACACAGCACGACAGTACACAAGCACGACATACAACATACGACAGACACACATCACTACATACACACATCACACATACACCAATCAATAAAGACACCACATCACTACATACACACTCACTACCATAAACACATCACTACAATACAACATTCACTACATACAACATCACTACATACACACAGCATACATACACACATCACTACATTACACACAATCACTACGCCTTCCCCAGCCCATACATTCCATACACTGAACACCCTCACACACACACACACACACACACACACCCACAAACACACACACACACATGAACTTCAGCTCAAATATACAAGGTTCCATTTTCCTCTAGAAGTCACACACCTGCACTCACACTTACAAGGGTCATTGTTATTCTCTTGCCACACACCTAGTGACCTACCAGCTCTGTAAAATCAACAACAACATAGCCATCATTGTGGCTGAGAAGTGTGATAGAGGGATGACGGGAAATGGTGGCACCATCTGGTGTTGTCTGGAGATGAGGAAGAGGATGAAGGGAGGGAGGGAGAAGGGGAGGAGGGGTGGAGAGGGAGAAGGAGAGGAGAGGGAGAAGGGAGGAGAGGGAGAAGGGGAGGAGAGGGAGAAGGGGAGGAGGGAGGAAGGGGAGGAGGGAGGAAGGGGAGGAGGGAGGAAGGAGAAGAGGAAGGAAGCAGAGGAGGGAGGAAGGGGAGGAGGAGGAAGGGGAGGAGGGAGGAAGGGGAGGAGGGAGGAAGGGGAGGAGGGAGGAAGGGGAGGAGGGAGGAAGGGGTGGAGGGAGGAAGGGAGGAGGGAGGAAGGGGAGGAGGGAGGAAGGGAGGAGGAGGAGGAAGGGGAGGAGGGAGGAAGGGGAGGAGGGAGGAAGGTGAGGAGGGAGGAAGGGGAGGAGGCTCACCAAAGCCGATCGAGTTGCCTGAAAGCCCTGGCTTCGCTGTGCACAAAGGGATGCTGCAGACCGCCATGTGGATTCGTGACAAGCTACTTGGGGAAGGCATCTTAGACAACATCTTCCACAGCGCACCAGAGTACAACCTCGTCATTGTGGGCCACTCACTGGGCTCTGGCTGTGCCTGCATCCTCGGCCTGCTTTTGCGACCACTGTACCCTGACCTTCACTGCTATTGCTTCTCCCCACCAGGGAGCATCATCAACGAAGCTGGAGCCAAGTACACAGAGGGCTTTGTCACCTCAGTCACACTTGGACAGGACTTGGTGTCCTGTGCCAACGTGCACACCTTTCATGTGATGAAGGAAGAGCTGGTGCGTGTGATTGAGGAATGCAAAAAGCCAAAGTTTCGCATCTTTCTCGAAGGTGGGCTGGAGACCATGTGCTGGTGCCTTGGTAGAGGAGTGGTGTTCAATGATCGCACGGTCAGGACTGTCAGAGAGGAGGAAGAGGCCCTGATTGAGAGTGAGGATGGGGAAGCACTCAGGCCACATCGCAGCAGTCCCGACCCAGAAGCTAGTCTAAGCTTTACTCCTATCATCACCAAACACCTCGCCAAGACTGAAGAGCATCCGGAAAAACTATTTCTTCCAGGGCGTATCATTCATCTTGTCGACGTTGGGGACACCAGGGGTTATTGTAGTGGTGAACGGAGGTTACGGCCATACTGGACTCCTTGTACATCGTTTGACAGCATTCAAGTATCACCTGACATGATTCGCGATCACTTCCCTGATGTAATTTTTGCAGCCATGAGCAAGATCTTGGAGGGGAGAGATGATGATATTGAAGGGTCAACTGTCAATCACTCAACAATGTCTTAATCCAGTGCTATTTATTTATCAAAAGCCACTATATCAAAATCAATTTTATCTATTGACATTTTTATATCATATCCAATGACAAAAGGCGAAATGTCCTGGAGTAGAGAATGAATGGCTAGTGACTCCACCCAGAATGTGCAGCAAGTAGATGAGAAAGGAACAAGCATGTTGTTAGACCTCACAGTTCTATTTATATGTATAACTATAATGAAACGTGTACAATAGCATGTGCAGTGTATTCAGGTGATATCTGCATGGCCTCATCCATTATTAGTGAGCATCCAATCGAGGACACTTGCTATGTGTGAATTCTCTAGGGCCAACCTTTCCTCCATAACGCTTGCTAAAGGGGTAATTAAAACTGATGATTCAAATTCAACAGAAAATGAAACTTACGCCTCATCAGAAAGGAACTGCATCACAGCTGACACTTTTTCCTTTGACAGCCCACCATCCACAATCACAAGGTAGTTGTAGAGAGAACTGAATTGTTCCAAGGGTATTCTGGACCCTCCCCCTTCTGAGTCTGTGCTGAGGACCTCACAAAGGACCCTCAGGGCACCAGAGAGGGACTGCAAGAGGTGAGGACGAGGTATGATAGCTCCTAACTAGGACTAACACATGTTACTGCATGAGCACTAAACGTTAGTACGAATGTTGTCACTGTAATGTTGAACGTATGGACATAAATAGAAATTTCTACCATCGAAATTTTCTGAATGACGAGCAAGTTGCAAAACAAAATTATGTACATGTATGTGATAAACATATGGGGCTGGAAATGGATGGCAGGAAGAAGTAAAGAAATGTCTGTTTAGTGGCTATCACGCATATCTGCTGTTGGTGAAATACTTCAACGTGAAAGAGAAACATGAGTGAGAAAGACAGATATGCTATGGTCGTGAAACATGGAGTTGCCATTTGCTTGGAAAGTTGGGCTCCAATTGAAGGGGGACCCAAACTGCTACAACACCTGTAACCCACAAACAACGTAGTATTTATTATTATACATGCTAAATTATTCAATAGAAAAAGAGATAAATTAATTTTGTGACATTATACCTATCAGAATGCATACCTAGGGTAAAGAGGAGAGGGTCAAAAGATACAAAGAATCATCTCCATTATGGAAATAGGTGTGGTTTGACACCACCATAATGATGGAGACATTTCATGAAGCTTATGATGGTAACTGATTTTAGGTCACAACACTCGAATCCCACCTTCTCCAGTGCAGTACATGCCACAGCTAGCAGCTTCTCCCATTCAATCTTTTCACCCTGAATGTCTCCAACACTACAATGAAAAGACACTGTTTCCAATGGGCGACTCAGCAAAGGGCACTAGCTCACGTGACAGCTCTGCTTGAGCTGCTTACCTCAAGAGTTCGTCGAGCTTTGCTGGGTTACAGCCCGCTTGACACCATCTCTCACGTAAGAGACTTGTTGTAACGAATTTGTGATGACCTAACTGAATTATGGCAGGTACTCCATCAGTGCATCCCTAAGAATATAAATACTAGTAACGAATAACGTGCCTGTTTGTGCAGTATCGCAAGTACGCCTTTTGAGATTCCTCCAAGCCGCTCTGAAGACGCAGATGGCTCTAAATGCGCCTTCGTTGGAGGGACATGACCCTCAAATAACGCTTCGAAGTAGCTGCAATGTTTAAAAACTCGTTGTAATTTGCTCCTTGAATTGATTAACGTAGGCCTAGCTAGTCAACAAGGTGGACCACTGCAACACATCCACTGGTTGCGTCCTAATGGCGGCTTTTGTGAATTCTTTGAGGATATCGGGAAGTTCGGAAGGAATCTTGATCTGCTCTGCGCAGTACATCGGTCCAGAGGAGTCAGGGTTCATGGTGTAACCATAGCTTCAAGCACGTGATATGCATGCAATTTATAAATACATTTGGAGCGCCTTTCTCGCTGAGGTAACAACATGAAGAAGAATGATGAACCGTAATTGTAAGCCGATATTATGTAAAGAAACGGAAAAGAGAAGAATAAGAGTCGAAAAGAGACTGAACACTTTAGAAAGGGGGAAAAAAAAAACAATTCCTAGAAACTATTGTAAGCCACTGGTACTCGTGTGATAATGCTAACAGAACATGTCCGTGACGTACAGTAGTTGTGTGCTATTAAACTGTGACTAGTTAAATACAAAGCTAGGTGCATAACAGTATGTTTTTTATTTCTTACTTTCACTTTGGTATAAATGCAAAACAAAGACATAACTATGCAAGTATCATACTTTCAGCATAATTACAACAAATAAAGAAGCATGAATAGCAGGGTGGTTGGAAAGGGGAACTCAAAGCTATTGTTTTTTTTATTGTCATACAACTGATCCTGAAGAGCAGCCTTGAAATTGGTTATAGCGGAACAGGGTGCTGAAAATATCACTGGTGATGTAATCAGTGTAGGCTCCTTCGATGACGGAGTCATCAGGACTGGCAACACCGGTACGTCCTCCCTGGGCCCCTCCACTGTAGTAACAAGTCTTCTTGGTATTGTCCCAGGTGCGGCCATATTGTTCTCCGAGGAAGCTTCGGGATGGGCTGTGAGGTGGGTTGATAGTGATGATGTACAGTGGGTCTATGGAGTCATATCCTTGAGGCAGAGTGCCAGAATAGTGGACCATTGAAATTGGAATGTTCCAGAATTGCCCTGTTGGAATAGAGGTATAATGAAGTGGCTTACATGTGACATGGTTTGCCCTGAGCATGATCCTAAAATAGCCTTGTGACACTTAATAAAATAGCCATGTGACACTTAATAAAATAGCCATGTGACACATAATATAATAGACACTTAATAAAATAGCCATGTGACACTTAATAATTTGCACTGGCTGACGTCTGAGGGGGGCGTGATGGGGAGGAGTGGGAGTTTAAGAGAATAATTTATCATTATCAGTCACGATTGTATAATTTTCCTGGAGGGTGGGGTGACCCTCCAGGAAAATTAGACAATCATGACTGATGGAGGGGATTCCTAGTTCTGCTACTGATGTGGAGAATGTAAAACATAAGTATAATATTATAAATGTGGATAGACATACATATCTTATTAATGCAAGAACTCTCACAGATCAGTCTGCGCTTTTAGTTTTATTACTTGAACAAACTATCAATATTTATTTTTAAAAACACCATCAGTGAGTCTCTTGATATCTGAATTTAGTAATGTCACTATAGTTGGGTCTGTACAATATTGTTTCTTAATTTTGTCGAAAATTGGAGCATTCTTACATGCTAACAGATTCGCATATGAAATGTGATGACAAGTTTGACCTCAGTCCCCCCCCCCATCCCAATACATAAAGCATACATCAGAATGACATGCTTACCGATAATCCCATGAGAAGAAGGTCTGAGGTTCAATCCACGCGAGATGACAAAACGTATCATCTTTACACCACTGGTCTGTTCACACACAATCCATGAGACCAGGTTGGGGTTGCCACAGTTGGGAACAGATACCCTCACCCTGTCACCAATCCTTCTGACCCCAATGTCCGCCTGCTGGTACGATGTGTTGACTTGGACACCGTTAACAAAGGCTTTGCATCCGTCCAACTCCACTTTTATCCATTGGCATACACCACTACTATCAGTGGCAACTATCCCAATTTTGGTGATAACATTGATGGCAATGGGGTCAGAGCCAATGAAAGCTGGGCTGTAGTATGCATTCACAGAGGTGCAAGTATCAGAGACTAGATTAAAGGTGGTGTTAGCTGTCCCGTGAACCTCGTAGCACAAGGCGGGCCCATCTAATGGGTTTGAAATGTTCAGCAGCAGTGGGACTGCATACAGTGGGTCTCCAATCACTGTGTCATTGACTGTAGGGACCTGGGTTGGAATGGCAGTGGAAACATAATGCAGGGTAGCAATATACCACATCTTAGGAATGTCTTACAACCATAGATTATGCCCTATCAAAATATTATAGTGCCGTTGTTTGAACTCTTAGTACTGCTTTTATGAACACGGCAACTAGAATAAGTTGCAACAAGACTGCTAAAGGAGTATATGTATTCATAATAATTGATATAATAAAGTGCTTACCATTAGAAGGAGGTGGTGTGGGAGTTGTTGAAGGTATGATGATCATGGCTGTGTCAGTGCCAGGCACTGGAGGTTTCACATTGGGGTCTGGTTTAGGATTTACTATCACAGTTAAGATGTCAGTATAGTTAGAAAGATCAACACAAGCCACAGTCTTATTTGGAGAGAAAACGATATATGTGCTAATCGTTCTTGTGGTTGATAAAACTGGAAAATTTGGGATAAATGACATGTAATGCAAATAATGGCAACACTGATATCCATTACCTGTCACTATATTCCCCACGATGCTAACACTAGTGCTGGTAGCAACGTTGCGGTCTGATTTGAAGCACACTTGAGGCACCGTAGGGTATGTACCATTCGGTGTAATTGTTGTAACTGAAATTTCTGAGAATGTGTAACAGAGACTGGTGATAGCTATACAGTGAGGCATATAACCAGAGGGCTTACTATGATCGTCCACTATCAGGACCTGGCATGGAGGGGACACTACCACCCTTGGGTTTGGTGGTTGCAGTGTCACTGTGAAGGTCTTGTTTGGTTGGAGAGCAACTTGGTTGTCGACAATTGAAATAGTTGTGCAGATGGGACTCTGTGGTGGAGTATTGGCCGGGATGGTGAGAGCATATGACCCAGCTGAAAAGTCTGTGGAGGCTGAGGTTGGGGTGGATTAATGGGAATATATGGTGCCTCTTCCTCACTTACCTCGAGCACTGGGGACTGGGTCTTCTCCTGCAACCACTGCCACAGTTATAGGAACAGCAGCACTTGGACTAGCTACAATGCACACTGTAGCTGGACCCAGGCTCTGTTGTACCACATAGAGTGGAGCAGTAAAGCTGACACGGACAACTGTGCATGAAAAGCAGACAATTAGTCACATGGAGAGCTCTCACATCAATTGACCATAAATACCACTTTGATCTTGAATATTGACAGTGGACTCGGGTGTTGGACCCTTTGGATACACGGTTGGGAGATGATGTGTTGAAGCCCACTTTGAAGGTCTTGTTACCAGTGAAGGCTATCCCATTGTCCAAGATGGGTATTGATACACACTTGACAGTGTCACTTGGCAGGAAGGTCAGAACTTGTTGCACAGGAGTGAAGTCAACAGCAGCTAGAAGATAAGAGGTGAGTGTGGTGAGGAGAGGGAGGTAAGGGGAGATGGGTTTTCATACGTAAAGCTGTCACTGGAGTGGTGTACACAGTGACACTAATGGTCTGGGCAGAATTTCCCAACTTCTGAAGACACACGGTTGTGGATATTGGCATTCTTTGGTACAGGAACATTGTTAGTTACAAAGGAGAAGGGAACAACTGAAGAAAGAGAACACAACATCACTATCACATGTCACCATTGATAGGGATGTGTCTCTTACCAGTATTGTCTATAATGGTGACTTGAGCAGTGGATGGGCTCCCTACTGTGACTGCACCTCCAGTAGTGGAGGAGGTCGGTCCAATGGAGACACTAAAGACTTTGGGATCTGCCTGGACCTTGTCATCATATGTGGTAATGTTGACACATGTAACACGAAGGCCAGCAGCAAGAGTGAAAGGATAGGAACCATTCTTGAACTGTACCACGGCTGTGGAGTTAAGATTGAGCGTTGATAAAGATAGACAGTGAGATGTGGTGGACTTAGTACGAGTAGCAGCATTTGATGCCACTATGGAATTTGCTGTGATCACTCCACTGATGTCACTTGCTGTTGCTAGGTCCTTGGTTACACACACCTGAGCAGGCTGTCCCTTTTGTGTCATATAAGTGGTACTGGTGAGGGTCACCGTGGGAACTGAAACGATGAACATGAATTTGATAAACTGATGGATGTGATTGTCACTAAAACACATTGCTTTGATAATGCTAGCTATAATATCTGTTGAGGTTGACAAAGCATCAAAGCATGCATGACCAATGGTAGCAGGTGTTTGCAAATGAAAGGTTTTAAAATTAATATAACGTGGGATTGAAATTAATTTAGCACTTGATTTCTTTTAGATGCATTACACAATACTATTAATTCAACTTGATTTAGACTATTGTAAGTGGTTAAGTAATAATATTAAATCTAAACTCACATAAATCAAGATTTAAGTTAGAGCTAATCAATTTAAATAACTATGTCTACGATAGCACAAGATATTAATATGCAGTAGAGCAGGATTAACAGTAATTTATTGAATTTTAACATCATAATTTGTTTTAACCAGTGAATATTCGATTCGATAACTAATTTTAATGAACATTTCTAGTAAGTCCACTGTAAAATTATGTAAAACCAACATTTGATTTGGTATTAAAATAACGTCAAAGTCCACTAAAACGTTATTATTTTTAGAGTTTTAATATTTGGGTTCCTTAGCGCAAAAACAGACCTAACACACATTTTTTATACATTTCAATTTTATAATATTCTGTAAGTCTGAATGTCCTCACACGTTGCTTCTTATACACTGAGTATATCAGCAATGGCGTTGTAAGGCGCTGAATTAGTAATGAGCCATACATTTCAACGCAAGCGTTACATTCCTAAAGGTTATAATGTATGCACTAGGTCCCTTTTCGTGGAAACAATCCGATTCACTACAACGCAAAACAAATTTTAATGGTTTTTCAAACTTTCATTCAGGTTAAAATGAGTTTATAAAACATTCAACTAATTAACAATTATTATTTCCCATTAATCAATTAGAACGTATTTTTTACATCTATTAAAGGAAATTGTATTTTAATAACACTGTTTGTATTTGCCTAAGTTACGCATTGTATGTCCGTAAAGTCATTTAGATGAATAATCCTATTACGAAATTATATATTTATTTAAAAGCTTTGCCATTTCAGAACACCCACCATATTTAGCAGGTTTGAGTGAAAAAGGTAATGATACCGACCTATATTCAAGGTATACCAAAATCCAGCCATATCCAATTATATTATATACAATATTTGGTGCTCAAAACATTCGTACACTAAATAATGTAATTATACTTAACCATTAACAGAATTGGCAGTATATCCAATACTGTTATGTTCTTTCTTGTTTCCTTTCTTTTAATACCACCTTTGCAATCCCATCTTATTTCTCTAAGAGAAGTTTGTTATCTTGTATGTCTTCCCATTATTAGTGCTTTGCATGGTGGACATATTATTACATACCATAGTTGTCCACTATCAGGACCTGGCATGGAGGGGACACTACCACTCTTGGGTTTGGTGGTTGCAGTGTCACTGTGAAGGTCTTGTTTGGTTGGAGAGCAACTTGGTTGTCAATAATTGAAATAGTTGTGCAGATGGGACTCTGTGGTGGAGTATTGGTCGGGATGATGAGAGCATATGACCCAGCTGAAAAGTCCTGTGGAGGCTGAGGTTGGGGTGGATTAATGGGAATATATGGTGCCTCTTCCTCACTTACCTCGAGCACTGGGGACTGGGTCTTCTCCTGCAACCACTGCCACAGTTATAGGAACAGCAGCACTTGGAGTAGCTACAATGCACACTGTAGCTGGACCCTGGCTCTGTTGTACCACATAGAGTGGAGCAGTAAAGCTGACACGGACAACTGTGCAGGAAAAGCAGACAATTAGTCACATGGAGAGCTCTCACATCAATTGACCATAAATACCACTTTGATCTTGAATATTGACAGTGGACTCGGGTGTTGGACCCTTTGGATACACGGTTGGAGATGATGTGTTGAAGCCCACTTTGAAGGTCTTGTTACCAGTGAAGGCTATCCCATTGTCCAAGATGGGTATTGATACACACTTGACAGTGTCACTTGGCAGGAAGGTCAGAACTTGTTGCACAGGAGTGAAGTCAACAGCAGCTAGAAGAAGAGAGGGTGAGTGTGGTGAGGAGTAGGGAGGTAAGGGGAGATGGGTTTTCATACGTAAAGCTGTCACTGGAGTGGTGTACACAGTGACACTAATGGTCTGGGCAGAATTTGCCAACTTCTGAAGACACACGGTTGTGGTATTGGCATTCTTTGGTACAGGAACATTGTTAGTTACAAAGGAGAAGGGAACAACTGAAGAAAGAGAACACAACATCACTATCACATGTCACCATTGAGAGGGATGTGTCTCTTACCACTATTGTCTATAATGGTGACCTTGAGCAGTGGATGGGCTCCCTACTGTGACTGCACCTCCAGTAGTGGAGGAGGTCGGGTCCAATGGAGACACTAAAGACTTTGGGATCTGCCTGGACCTTGTCATCATATGTGGTAATGTTGACACATGTAGCACGAAGGCCAGCAGCAAGAGTGAAAGGATAGGAACCATTCTTGAACTGTACCACGGCTATGGAGTTAAGATTGAGCGTTGATTAAAGATAGAAAGTGAGATGTGGTGGACTTACGAGTAGCAGCATTGGATGCCACTATGGGATATGCTGTGATCACTCCACTGATGTCACTTGCTGTTGCTAGGTCCTTGGTTACACACACCTGAGCAGGCTGTCCCTTTTGTGTCATGTAAGTGGTACTGGTAAGGGTCACCGTGGGAACTGAAACGATGAACATGAATTTGATAAACTGATGGCTATGTGATTGTCACTACTCTGACAATGTTTGCTACAATGTCCATTTGATGTTGACAAAGCATGAATGACCAATGACAAAGACATAGCAGGTGTTTGCAATCGCAAGGTTTTAAATTAATATAACGCGGGATGGAAATTAATTTAGCACTAGATTTCAATTAGACGCAATACATTAGTTAGATCATACTATTAATTCAACTTGATTGATCTATGTAAGCAGTTAAGTAAAAATATTCACATAAATCAAGATTTAAGTTAGAGCTAATTAATTTTAATAACTATGTCTAAAGTAGCGCAAGATATGAATATGCAGTAGAGAGGATTAACCAGGTTCAACAGAAATTTAACATCATAATTTTATTCCAGTGAATATTCTATTCGATTACTAATTTTAATGAACATTTCTAGTAAGGCCACTATAAAATTATGTAAAAATTTGATTTGTTATTAAAATTAAGTTATTAATGTTTTATTCAATTAGAAGGTTAAGGGTTTTTAGAGTTTTTAGTTTAATAATTGGGTTCCTTTCTGCGAAAACCGACCTAACACATATCTTTTCAACATTTCACTATTCTGTAAGCCTGAAATGTCCTCTACACGTTGCTTCTTACGCACTGAGTATATCTGCCATGGAGTTGTAAGGCGCTGATTTGTAATGAGCCATTCATTTTAACGCAAGCATTACATTTCTATTGCACGTGCTGGAAATGTTATAATGTATGCACTAGGTCCCTTTTCGCAGAAACAATCCCATTTATTATGACGCAAATTCAATTTTTCAAACTTTCATTCAGGTTAATATGTAGTTTATAACATTCAACTAATTAAAAATTATTATTTCCCATTAATCAATTAGAATGTATTTGATTTATCTATTTAACACCGCGTCCGCGAGTAAAGTGGGTAAATTTAGGCCGTTTTTAGGGGAAGCAAAAAAAATAAAAGGTCCGCTGATGAGTATTTTTCTTTTCAAATACAGGAATGTGGAAGTACAACTCTTGAGACAACATTGGGTGCATTTTGTGAGAGATCATTAGCTTGCTCGATGCAACAAATGCGGCGATGTAAAAGTGGTCCATGATGATGAAAACATATTTCATCATCATACAAAAACGGCAATAATCACATTGTATATGCCAAGTTGAACCTTTTAATGTTCGAATGCTTTTTCAATCATATGCAATATATTTCTTTTACTGCATGTATGTGTTCTATCGTGTTTATAAAACTCTATACATTACCGCGTGCAGTTTAAATTTGCTGCTTTTCATGCTGCATTGCAAGTCTGCATGTACATGTAATTTATATTTTCAAGGAAACCATGAGCTGCATTGATATAGATGGCTCATGCATGCTTTTGAATTTATAGTCAAGAAAGGGATGGGTACAAAGTGATAAAATGATAAGTGCAGTACCACACTAGTTCATTTCAACTGTGTACATCAAAATGGTGAAAGTTGTAGCTCTTATAAATTATAATGTGAACATAGTGTAAAAGTTTACTCTACTTATTTTACAACTAGTACCTGTGATTCTATTGTTAGCGGATCTTTTAGGTTTTTAGTTTCCCCTCAAATCTGACCCACTTTACTCGCGGACGCGGTGTTAAGGGAAATTGTATTTTAATAACACTGTTTGTATTTGCCTAAATTACGCATTGTATGTCCGTAAAGTCATTTAGATGAATAATCCTATTACGAAATTATATATTTATTTAAAAGCTTTGCCATTTCAGAACACCCACCATATTTAGCAGGTTTGAGTGAAAAAGTAATGATACAGACCTATATTTCCATATCCAATTATATAATTGGTGCTCAAAACATTCGTTCACAGAATAATGTAATTATACAACAGAATTGGCAGTATATCCAATACTGTTATGCTCTTTCTTGTTTCCTTTCTTTTAATACCACATTTGCAATCCCATCTTATTTCTCTAAGAGAAGTTTGTTATCTTGTATGTCTTCCCATTATTAGTGCTTTGCATGGTGGGCATATTATTACATACCATAGTTGTCCACTATGAGGACCTGGCATGGAGGGGACACTACCACCCTTGGGTTTGGTGGTTGCAGTGTCACTGTGAAGGTCTTGTTTGGTTGGAGAGCAACTTGGTTGTCGGCAATTGAAATAGTTGTGCAGATGGGACTCTTGTGGTGGAGTATTGGCCGGGATGGATGAGAGCATATGACCCAGCTGAAAAGTCTGTGAAGGCTGAGGTTGGGGTGGATTAATGGGAATATATGGTGCCTCTTCCTCACTGACCTCGAGCACTGGGGACTGGGTCTTCTCCTGCAACCACTGCCACAGTTATAGGAACAGCAGCACTTGGAGTAGCTACAATGCACACTGTAGCTGGACCCCTGGCTCTGTTGTACCACATAGAGTGGAGCAGTAAAGCTGACACGAACAACTGTGCATGAAAAGCAGACAATTAGTCACATGGAGAGCTCACATCAATTGACCATAAATACCACTTTGATCTTGAATATTGACAGTGGACTCGGGTGTTGGACCCTTTGGATACACGGTTGGAGATGATGTGTTGAAGCCCACTTTGAAGGTCTTGTTACCAGTGAAGGCTATCCCATTGTCCAAGATGGGTATTGATACACACTTGACAGTGTCACTTGGCAGGAAGGTCAGAACTTGTTGCACAGGAGTGAAGTCAACAGCAGCTAGAAGAAGAGAGGTGAGTGTGGTGAGGAGAGGGAGGTAAGGGGAGATGGGTTTTCATACGTAAAGCTGTCACTGGAGTGGTGTACACAGTGACACTAATGGTCTGGGCAGAATTTCCCAACTTCTGAAGACACACGGTTGTGGTATTGGCATTCTTTGGTACAGGAACATTGTTAGTTACAAAGGAGAAGGGAACAACTGAAGAAAGAGAACACAACATCACTATCACATGTCACCATTGAGAGGGATGTGTCTCTTACCAGTATTGTCTATAATGGTGACTTGAGCAGTGGATGGGCTCCCTACTGTGACTGCACCTCCAATAGTGGAGGAGGTCGGTCCAATGGAGACATTAAAGACTTTGGGATCTGCCTGGACCTTGTCATCATACGTGGTAATGTTGACACATGTAACACGAAGGCCAGCAACAAGAGTGAAAGGATAGGAACCATTCTTGAACTGTACCACGGCTGTGGAGTTAAGATTGAGCGTTGAACAAAGATAGACAGTGGGATGTGGTGGACTTACGAGTAGCAGCATTGGATGCCACTATGGGATATGCTGTGATCACTCCACTGATGTCACTTGCTGTTGCTAGGTCCTTGGTTACACACACCTGAGCAGGCTGTCCCTTTTGTGTCATGTAAGTGGTACTGGTGAGGGTCACCGTGGGAACTGAAACGATGAACATGAATTTGATAAACTGATGGCTATGTGATTGTCACTACTCTGACAATGTTCGCTACAATGTCCGTTTGATGTTGACAAAGCATGAATGACCAATGACAAAGACATGGCAGGTGTTTGCAAATGAAATGTTTTAAATTAATATAACGTGGGATTGAAATTAATTTAGCACTTGATTTCTTTTAGATGCATTACACTAGTTACGCAATACTATTAATTCAACTTGATTTAGACTATTGTAAGCAGTTAAGTAATAATAGTATATCAAAACTCACATAAATCAAGATTTAAGTTAGAGCTAATTAAGTTTAATAACTATGTCTAAAGTAGCACATAGTATAAATATGCAGTAGAGCAGGATTAACCAGGTTCAACAGTAATTTATTGAATTTTTAACATCATAATTTGTTTTAAATTTATTCCAGTAAATATTCTATTCGATAACTTTTAATGAACATTTCTAGTAAGTTCACTATAAAACCAACATTTGATATTGGTATTAAAATTAAGTTACTTATGTCAAAGTCCATTAACAGGTTAATGGTTTTTAGAGTTTTTAGTTTGGGGTCCTACCCGCGAAAATGGACCCCTAAGACATATTTTTTCAACATTTCACAAATGCACACACACGTGCACACACACATGCACACATACATGCACACACAAGCACACACAAATGCACACACAATGCACGCACACATGCACACACACATGCACACACATGCACACACACACACACAAGTACACACATGCACACACATGCACACACACTCACACAAGTACACACATGCACACAAGTACACACATGCTTACCACCAAGCATATACACACTCATGTGCACATACACCAAGGTACCACAGAAACGCACAGCCAGAACTCATTACCATTGATGTCATCAATAATAGTTGCTGTTGCCTTGGCAGGTCTTAGGGTCACAAACCGCTCATAGCCAGCAGCAGACTGGAGTGCCAGATTGGCCTGGAAGCTTATTTTATCATCATAGTAACCATTGTTTATGATCCCCACGGCAACAGGAATATATATAGTGTTTTCATTGAAGGACAGCAGTTGAGCTGTCTGATTGTAGTCTTGACCAGCTGAAGAAGATTGAGAGCCACGTGTGTGCATATGTAAGTGTGTATCAGTGATTGTGGAGGTGTGGTTTGTGCACACAATGGTATATAAAAGCATGTAAGGTACCCAATAACAAAACTTGGACATCAGTAATTAATCTGTGAAGTCATCATCTTTATCACCCTATTTGATTAAGTCAATACACCATCAGTATACTATCAGTATACTACCAGTATATCACCAGTACGCCTCAGTATATTGTCAGTGCGCCTCTCACTTACCAAGTGCAGTTCCATCTCCAGTGGAGAACATCACTCCAACACTGGCTCCCTGTATAGCGGCGCCTCCCAATATGGATACACCGAAGGTCACATAAGAATCTGACTTGTTCACAGCGTATTGGGTTGGATCGAATCCAATGGTGAGGGCTACAAGGGAAGTGTACGATCAGGACTCGTGCCATCCAACCAAGCCTCATCCATACAGCTGTCATGGTAAGGTCTGCACAATATGCTTTTAAAGACAAGGGGTGTGGTTTTCTTGTTGTTTTGTGCCTTGAACACTTAACTCTTTTACCACCACATTAATAAAAAGCAAGGTTAATAAAGTGATATCAAGACTTGGGTAGTAGCCTCACAAAGCACACAATCAAAAAATAGATTTTAAGTGGCATTAATTATTTGGACTAGTCCTTTGTTGAAACCCCCCCCCCCCCCTCCTTTACCCCCTCCCTCCACCTCTCTTACTTGTGTTGTCCAAGATGGTAACCTTGGTGACATTGGGAGATATCACCACTGGTACTTGTTCCCCAATCAAGGTGAGGGAGTACGTGAACGTCTGGTTTCCTTCAAAGTACTCATCAGCCAATGCAGTGGTGCTGAAGCAGTACTTCCTGTTAGTGCTGTCAAATGGTCCAAGGATAATTGGATCACTGGATGTCAACACGTCAGAGGCATCTAAAGGAGAGAATGTTTATTGCAATATGGATAAAGTTTATTCACAACGGCTAATATTGTCCCCATACAGACGTGCATGAGCTGTGAGATTGATGACTTGATCAATAGTTACATGTCAATATGGTGGAAGAAAGGCATACTTTTTCTGTAAATGTATCTCCAAAAATCACTCTAAAAGTATGATATTTATTGTTTCATAATTTCAGTGGCGGATCCAGGGGACGGGGCGGGGAAGGGGCACTGGGGGGCCACTTCCGGTTTGTCTAATTATATATTCATTGCTTTTGGTAATTGCATTATGAACATAAAATTAACTACAGTATGTTTCTGTGAAGTGGCAAATGATGGATAGGTCTGGTACACACCATAGCAGCTTTGATTGCATCAACTTTAGGCCCCACATTATGGATCAAATAAATAATTTCTTGTCGTGCAAATTACTAATGCATTAATTTCAAAGCTTCCGTGCACATCCCCCTCCCGCACCCATCCCCTTTTAGAGACCCATGCCCCTCTTGTCTCAATCTATAATTAAATTTTAATAAGTGTGCCTGCCCTTAACAAAATTCCTGAATCCACCCCTGAATTTAAGTGCTGAACAGCTAAATCAACACCCTTTCATTGGTATACAATGAACCAAAGAGAAATAAGATGGTTGGAGTAATAGGTGTAAATCAGTGCACCCTTAATGGTGCTAGTTCCATACGTGGTATACACCATATATACGTGGTATACCACGTTAATTTGTTTGCAATTTATTAAGGTCTAGGACATCACAAATATTTTGCAGCTGCTACAAACATATGAAGGAATGGTTGAATAACAAGGGTACACAATACTGTAGTATAAATACTTTCCTACGACATGTAGCGTTGCGAACATTTTCGCTAACTTTATCTGTACAAGAATTATTTCATTGTCCAGCGGCTTTATAAGAAACCACCGATGTCAAAACTATACTAGCTAGAGCTCGTATTCGTATCATATTTATTACACGCATGACACATTAGTACTAGTTCAGATGCTTGCTGCATGATTCACACTAGTGTGGCTCACAACAAGATATTGATTATATGTTATACGCGTTGCACATAAACATTTCTCAGAAGGCAATTCATGCACATTGCCATGCGTGTCATGTTACTCCTTTGATGATATTTTATCTCCGATGTTACCTATTTAGCGAGGCACAGGTATGTCAAAATCCTGAACTGGATGGTATCACCATTTTGTAGTTGATCAAATAGGACGTGTGGTGGCACAATAACTATTAGACCCACAAAGCAATTGAATATAGTTAAAAAACAAAACCACCAAACCGAGTATAATCACCATTAAATGTATGCATGTCAAACCAAAATATAAGTCTTTGCTCTAGCTTGATTTGGCAGGGTCTGGTTAACGTTGAAGTGATGACTACACAAAGATCTTTAAAAACACACATGTTTAAGGCAGTGCAGTATTTTGATGCAATAGATTTAAATGCTGAAATTTTTTAAAGTAAATTACCCTAAGCCTCACATTCGTTGTAAGCTACTGTAAAATCGGATGTATGGTTTGTTCATTTTAGGCCCAACGTTGTATACCCCATATTTACGGGTATACCCTGGAACAGAAGAGATTAACACTTCTGTACTGGTGTTTACAGTGCCACATAATTCTGATTAGAACTTAGAGCTTTTGCGGTATACCATGCAGAGAGACACTGTAAGCAAGGCAACTGACATCACTCTGAGTAACTATGCACAAGGATTCACTGGCTTGTGAGGTTTCCAGATCCATCCTCACTAAGAGATAATCATGTGAGTGCAGCACACATTACTGATATACTCACCACAGCTGTATACACATACACACACACATACACACACACACACACACACACACACACACACACACACACCTGCAGTATCAGGGACTAGTAGCACCTGGATGTAGAAGCTTAGTCGTATATCTAAGTCTGGAGAAGGGTTTGTGACAGCAACACATTCAATGAAGTCTTTTCCTTCAGTTACAACTGCTCCTCTATCAACAAACCCAACAATGGCCACTGCACAAGAAGAGGTGGCCATTATAAAACTGATCATGTCATTACTCAGACAAACCAACCTTTGTTATCCAAGATCAACAGTAGTGTGGTGGGATTGTGTGGGGCACTATATGAGGGTGTATTTGCTACTTGGGTAGAAACAAGCTTGGCCTGTAAAGTCCCCGTCAGTCCAGCATCATAAATGTTTACACCAATAGAGACAGATTGCTGATCTGGTGTTATGGTGAACATTAGCTCTGATAAAGGGCCAATGTCATAGTCCTTATCATATATGGCTTGATTGACCACTGCATTGGGTTGAGCAATAACCGTGACACTGAATGTCTGTTCAGACACCACTCTGTTATCCTTGACCAGCTTCACTATGTCAGGGTAATATGTTTGCACCCCCTTTGTAAAGGTGTACGTATCAGCTCCAAAGCCAATGGCGATGGCTGGAGAGAGAGAGAGCAGTGGAAACATACTTAGCACAGAGTAGTACTATGGATGTGCCATCTGGCATGGCCGGCCACATTCTAAATACATATATTTGGTGCAAAAAGTGGTGGTCAAAGAAATGCTACACTCCAAATGTTACATTGCATTCAATGTTACTTGAGGATCTGTAAATAACAGACTAGGAAAAACAGCCAACAACGTCCTTACTTGCACACCCATGAGGACCTTCCAAATAGATTTTACAATCACCACAACCTGGTCTATGAGCATTAACTCAAATGGGTGTGGCTACACAAGGTCATGTGATATGGTCCAATGTCAAAGTGTCATTAGTTCCATGCAGTAATGGCCATCTGTATAGTCCCCAGGCCAAAATGCAATTATAACAGAACTAATCAAATCTAATTCAGTACTACATATCAGACACTTTTGAATGAAGGGGAATTGTACTGAGACAAAGACTGTTTCAGTTGCTGAATAGTGCGATGAAGAGACATTTATATCACTACATACATAATAATATCACTACAAATCTGTTAATTAATATCATTGCACATACATCTTGCAATGCTATTAAAAATGTTATTTAATTTATAAGGTATTTGGCAATGTCATTTACTGTACTAAAATCAGATCAGGCCCTTCAGCATAGGACTCATTGATTCTATTGGCATGTTAAGGATCAGCACATGCACCAGATATATATGGGCCACACTCTCCAAAGATGGTTTAAAAGAACGCGCCACATATTTGAAAAAAAAAGGCAGAATTTAAATCATACAATCATAATAAGTTGAGCTACTAAACAAGAACTTTGGCTTTGTTCCTACAGCCTCTTGAAACCCTTGGCAATAGTTCTTGGCCTTTCTGGTCATCACATGAAGGAAACCACTGGAGAGCCACATGCAGTAACTGCTGCATGCAGAGATTATCTGTGGCAACCCAACAAGACAATGAATGCTCTTGGATCTACCATGTCTGGTTTTTTGTGTTGGTAGTACTTAATTTTAATAAAGGGCTAATGTGAGGGCTATAATGTCCAGATATTGCCCTCAAGATTATTTTTGAAGTGTTATTTAGTTTTGGTCATGTTTTCATGTGTTTTGTATGTCCTACAATTGTATCTTGTGTCAATAAAAAATAATAACAATTAAAAAATAAAATAAAATTGTGGACATAGTTTTATTAATGTTATTGTTGTTGTTTGTTTTATTGCCTGTGTTCTGTTTGTTATCATCACATGCACACATGTGTGCTTGCTTGTTTTTGGTATAGAGATTAATAACTATGGTAACATAGAGTAATAACCAGTTTAAAATGTTGGACTCAATCACGAACACCTGGAATACATGTACATGTACGAGCTCCATACACATGCTGTGGGATCACATTGCTAACTGAAAAATGCCTGCCTGCACTTACGGTCATTATCAACAATCCTAATCACTGTGGAGGGAGGCTTAATGATCACATTTCCAGAAGCATTCACAGAAGGGTCCGCAAGTCGCACTATGCAAATGAACTGCTGTGCGGCCTCATTGATCTGATCATCCACAATGCCAACATTAGGACTGAGTTCAGTTTGTGAGGAGGTGAATGTGAGATTTACGATTGACTTATTAAAATCCATAGGACCATTTGGTATGTCTGAAACAACAAAGAACACAATCATTAACTCTTTGTATTCAATAACCAAACCTTCACATACATTGGGCTGGATTAGTCAGGTCAGCAAATGTAATGCCATCTGGAAGGGGAATCCCCAGAGGTCTGAACTGATCAACTGTCAGTGGTACCACCTGAATTGAAAGTCGTTGGGCAATGGTTTTATCTTTGGCCAGTTTAATTGTGGGATACTGGTCTGGAGGAGACGCCCCTTCGGTCACACTGTAATCTGATTCTCGAAATCCAATGGTGACAACTGGAGTGGTATGCAAGCGGTTGAGTACACGATCGCTCACGTGACCCCACCTACCGTCTGCATCCAGTATTGTGGCGTTGAAAGGAAGAACAAATTCACTGGAACCATCAACTGTGGCAGAGACAGGGACCATCAACGGAGGCTGTAGAGCTATGTTATCCGGAATAATATTGAGTGTAAATTGTTGTCTGGTTGCTGCACTGTTCAGAACGCCAGTAGTGAAGGATTTGATGTATCGATTATCTACAGTACAGCAAGCATGAAGAACGTGCATGAATCAGAGCGGAAACCTACTGTCCGGGACACTGAACGAAACAGAGTGCGTTCCGCTGAACGTTCCGTTCACAAATCCGAAGTATCCGGTGAGCTGCGACCCTTCCTTCTGGTATACGGTGGTGGACGGTGCGGTGGAGTTGGGGGATTGAAAGAACCCGTATACTGTAGCAGAGGCGCGGGCTCGAGCACAGCGAAAGCACGAAGAATGTCCAACACTTACCGACACATAGTGTGCATGTTGTCGACGTGCCTATCCTGTAGGACTTCCCTCCTCTGTTCAGACAACACTGCCCCGCTGTTCGGGTTCCCGTTAGGCTCACACTGGTGGATGTGCACGCGGTGCTAGAAGTGTAGCACGTCAGCGTCTGTGAGGCCACCACTGCGAGGAAGAAACGAAGGGAGGATGTACATATGATAACATGCACACTGCGGCAGCCGTGCGAAGGTGCACGTTGCAACGTACGTACATTGGACACCCACTGCAGCGATAAATGCAAAACATGCTACTTCCGCTGCTCGTTGACGGAACATTGCGAGGCGTCTTCACCTATAGCCGATGCCTCGATGGAAATTAAAATGATTTAAAATTATATACAAAAAAAGTTAATATTTATATAGCACTTGGTAACCACGTGCTATATTACGTATGATCAATAATCGTAATACAAGTTTATGTGTTGAGAGAAGTTCAGCTGTATTAAATGACGTAACTGCTCTAATAGCATCTTTGTCCATCCTTTTCTACTATTTTAATCAACATGTATCGTAGCCCAATCCACTATTCTCTCACAAGAAGGCACCACTCAGGGAGATCCACTTGCTATGCCAATGCATGCCCTTGGCATTCTACCTCTAATACAGCGTTCATCTGTTGATGTGAACCAAGTTTGGTATGTTGATGATGCTGCAGCAACTGGTACAGTACTCAACCTGAAAGAGTGATGGGACAAAATCAACAATTTTGGTCCCTCTTATGGATATCATGCAAAGAAAACCTGGCTTGTTGTAAAAGAAGCCCACTATACTTCTGCACTTTCAGCATTCCATGGCACTAACCTGAATAACTACTGGCAAACCACATCTTGGTGCACCTCTGGGAACGCAGTCATTTGTCACTCAATATGTGAAGGACAAAATTGACAATTGGGTGAACAATGTGATTGCATTATCCCACATTGCTACTACCCAGCCACATGCAGCATATCCCATATTGCTACTACCACAGCCACATGCAGCATATCCCACATTGCTACTACCCAGCCACATGCAGCATATTCTGCATTCACCCATGGCTTAGTGCACAAATGGTCTTACCTGGCCTGAACAGTTCCAGATATTACAAGACTCTTCCAACCCCTTGAAGATGTTATTCGTACTAAATTTATACCATGTCTAACTGGCAGGGCACCACCTAATGATTTAGAACGTAACCTACTCTCACTACCTCCTAGATTGGGCGGTCTTGGCATCCCCAATCCAACTAATCCTGTTGCACAATTCAAGCTACCCTACTGAGGCTATTGAACAGCAGGTCAAGGCCAAAAAGGAAGTTCACAGCTTTAAATTGAAACACAGCCAAGGCAGTGCGTCCAACCTCCGTCCCCAGCTGGCTAACTCCACTCAACACTCCATGGATCTAGCTCAAGAAAAGGGAGCATCCAACTGGTTGACAACTCTAACTATTGATGAGAATGGCTTCACCTTACATAAAGGTGCATTTCGTGATGCTATCGCTCTTAGGTATGGTTGGCTACCATCTAACATTCCCTCCACCTGGGCGGCTTTCCATCTATACGCCACAATGAGATCCGTGATCTAAACTGCTAATCTCATGACAGAGGTATGTCACAACGTTTCCATTGAACCACACCTCCATCCCATCACAGGTGAGACATTCCCTGCTATGACAGCAAACACAGACGATGGTGCTCGATCAGACATTGCAGCTGATGGTTTTTGGGGTGGTCGATTTGAGCAGACATTTTTTGATGTCAGAGTTTTCAATCCATATGCCCCTCTAATCAGACTCCCACACTGTCCAGTTGCTATCCAAAACACGAAAACATTAAAAAGAGAGAATACGAAGTTAGAATTCGGGAGATTGAGCGAGCTTCATTCAACTCCAATTGTCCTCTCTTCAACAGGAGGCATGGGTAGCATTGCCACTACCACCTACAAACGTTTGGCGTCACTGCTAGCTGACAAATGGGGCACATCATACAGTCAGACAATGGGGTGGCTTCATTGCCGTCTATCCTTCTCTCTTTTACGATCATCCATACAATGTATCAGAGGAGCACGATCAAATCAAGGACATGCTACACACCTCCCAGCCTCTATTGAACTGACAGTCAGAGAATCTCTGATACCTTTGGTGTAGCATGATTGACAAAAACCTGTTCCTCTTTTGCGGTGTATGTACATGTATGTTTATATTAATTAGTAATACTAAATAAAATAAAATAAAAATAGCAGCAAGATGGCGCTTGCAATGGTTCACTTCGTAATGACACGCTGGCAGTGTGTTTGCCGCTTTATCTGAAGCCAGACAGCTGCACGCATGACCGTCAACAAATGCGACGATAAGTACAAAAGAAGGCATATCTTGCATGCATGAAAGTGAAGAGCCCAATCCATGCATGTGTGCTCAGCAATCTGGGTCTGGGCAAAAGGTGAGAAGCCCATCGCACTTCCAATTCTATCCCATGCACACCACATGCAGCCTTCAGTCACGCCTATATGAATGGACGGGACACCTCTTATCTCAACATAAGGAGCTCTACTCCCTAATGCAATACTTCTCTAGCTCTATACCATGCAAGACAAGAGAACACACTTAATAGCAAAGACATCTCATTGGTATACAACCAGATTCCCGAAAGGTATGTCTAAGGAGCATTACACAAGGGTAAGCTGATGTGACAAACACACCACATTCCAGCTGCTCTATCTGAAGACCAGGAACCTCGCCATCTGGGGTTAGCATGCTTGTGGCTAGTTAGAGCAAAACTGATACCACCTAACTGTACGCTTGGAGGTGGCTTGCCGTAATGTTATTCACACATGCGTAGTAAGATACGGAACATCTGCACATCTAAGAGATCTGCCATGCATTCCCTGTGTGTGCTAACAAAAGAGGCAATGACTTGTTTTGTCTGCTATGGAGTCGTAATTTAACACCATTAGAAAAGGAAATGCCGCAATATTTCCACCATCCCTGCTGTGAAAATGACCAGGGACGGATGCAGGAATTTTGAAAGGGGGGGGGGCACACTTTGTTATAAAGTGGGTGTGGGTCTCCAAAAGGGGGAGGGTGCGGGAGGGGGATGTGCCCCCTCCCGCGCAAAGCGTGGCAAAGCGTGGAAGCTTTTTGAGTATATATATGCCATTTCCCTTTCTAAGGATCGGCTGTATGGCAAAGCTTGCCGGCTGTTGATTTCCCAAGGAGTAGCTCCCAATAATGAGAGCACATGGAATCTCTTAGTTTCTAAACATCCCAAAGGGGGTTGCCCTGTTGGTCTTCTAGGTGCCCCCAATGATGGAACTTTACCTCCCGATTTTAACCTCGGCCCTGTTTTACGATCATTTCCTAAGCTGACAGGTGCTGGTCCTCAGGTCTGCGGATTCAACATCTCCTGGATGCAGTTGAGGTTCCACTTCAAACTCCAATTCTTCACTCCCTCAAAGCAGTTGTCAATATTCTGTCCTCTGGTAGGGCTCCTGCCTTGATCTCACCCTTCCTAGCGGGTGGAAACCTGACAGCATTAGTCAAGTCCAAGGATAGTTGTGCTTTGGACATTTGCCCCATAGCTGTGGGCAAAACTCTCCGTCGCCTAACTGCCAAATGTCTATGTGCTGTTGTGAAAGCTAAGGCAGCCGAGTTCTTCCAGCCACATCAGTTTGGGGTTTCCTGCTCCATGGGGGCTGAGAAAATTGCACACGGTTTGAGGGCATGCGTCGATCAACACTGAAAGGATGAGGGTTTCTCAGTTTTGAAATTGGATACGAGGAATGCGTTTAACATTGTGTCACGTCAGGCCTTCCTGTCTGAGTGCTCTCTACACTTCCCAGAACTCTACCCTTGGGTTCTGTGGTGTTACGGTCAACATCCAATTTTATGGCACCCTATGGGAACATTAACATCTGAATGTGGGGTTCAACAGGGTGATCCCTTAGGTCCTCTTTTATTCTGCCTTGTGTTGAACATCTTGGTGAAGGACATATGTTCTGATCCTAATTGTGCTAATTTGTCTTTCCATAGCTGGTACCTTGATGATGGGGTTGTGGCTGGTCCGAGCTTGGCAGTTCAGAAGGTATTGGCTTTGATTGAAGAAAAGGGTCCCCTACTTGGTTTATTGGTCAACTTCTCTAAATGTGAGGTGTTCTCCCCCACAGATGTAAATCTTTTCCGAGGTGAGTTAATATGATCCAGCTCGCCCAATATTGTTATTTTGGGTGTCCCTATTGGTAACTTACAGTTTTGTTCCAACTACATTTCAAACAAGTGTGGAGATGCTAAGTTACTGCTGCGCAAACTAGAAGAGGTGGGCGCCCAGGATGCCCAAGTTGCCTTGGTCCTTCTACGGCTGTGTGGCTCCTTTTGTAAACTGGCCCATCGTGCTCGAGCTACCCCACCCTCTCTATCCATCAAGGCTTTGGAGCTTTTTGACATTGATGTTCGCCATTGTTTTTCTCAGTACACCGCAGTAGACACCTCTGATGAGGCTTGGTTGCAGGCTCAACTCAGTCTTAGTCGTGGGGGTCTTGGGTTGCGGTCTCTATCATCTCATGCTGCTGCAGCTTACATTGCTTCCCTTTGTTCTTCGGACTTTGGTTCCCTCTCTAGTTTGCATCTCACCTCAGCAATTGGGAAGTTTAACTCGTCTGTTTCACCATCTGATGTGGTTTCAGTAGAGAGCCTTGCACAGCGGCCTCGAATACAGAGCCTTATCTGCCAAGATTGACGACACCCAGTTTAACCAGCTCTTCAACTCATCTTCCTTGGCAGACAGGGCCCGCCTTTTGTCCATTTCATCTCCCCATGCTTCGTCGTGGTTGTCAGTTGTCCCTTCCGAAGGTCTAGGCCTTCATTTAAATCCTGACCAGTTCCAAGTGGCCATCAAGTGGTGGCTTGGTCTTGACACATCCGGGGGATCACTGTGCTCCTTATGTCCAGACACTGTGCTCGATCCATTAGGCCATCATGCCTCCACATGTAAGCGTGGGGGTGATGCTGTGTTTCGCCACAACAGACTTCGCGATGTTGTAGGTGAGTCGTGTAGGTTGGCCCACCTGAGTGTTAAAGTTGAGGCTGGAAATAACCTAACACCAGACCACAGTCATACAAGACCAGCTGATGTCCTTGTCTAGAACTGGTCCAGAGGCAGGCCAGCAGCCTTCGACATCTGTGTGATCTCACCGCTTAATACACTTACTTTGTCAGAAGCGGGGGTTTGTGCAGGTGCCGCAGCCCAGGCTGGAGAGGTCAGGAAGCACTCAGCTAATGATGAAAAATGTGAAATGTGGAGATCTGGGTTGGTTTTGTGTCCCCCTGGTGACTGAAACATATGGAGCATGGGGACCTGAGGCCAAGGCCTGTTTCTCCCAGCATTAACACTTTGAGTTACTTTCCTTGTCATAAAGAGATTAAAAAAGGCATCTAGGTTTCTTCCGGATGAATTCCTCTACCACAAAATGACTATTAATGTGCACATCCTAGTGAATATGCATCAGACACAAGGATGACAACCTCTCTTCACCCATACATGAACAAAAAACAGTTTTGACCCTGCGAAATGCAGAGAAAGAACGCTCTGCCTCACAGCTTGTCACAGGAAGCACACATCCTAACGGAAGCAAATGATGCACATTGGGAAACAACTGCTTATCGCACACATCTAAAGCCCCATGAAGTGTATCAGGTATCTTGGTGCTGCACCTCAACCACCTATCTCTCCAAAGTTGTATTTCCAAATATAGGCCTTCAAATCGAGATAGTTCTGCTTCGTATAGTTTTAAATCATTAACAACAGTTTTCAAATTGCCATCTCCGCATTTTACTAACAGTGGAGGAACAAGTCTTAACAGACTACTTCGCTTGGAGTCTTCAGGAAACCAATTATTTAATTGCATTAACATCTCATCACAATGGTACTACAATTGCTATTTTGTAGTATTCCTTTGTACTTTTTACTGGTTGATTAGATCTGTGCTGCTGCCTTCCAACTATTCGAGGTTGCTTCTCTTCCCCTCCAACACGTCTTGTAATTTGAAGGATTTCATCATACCAACTTTCATATCTTTCATCAATGTTACTTCTTATTGTCTTGATATCTTCAATTACACTATCTATGTCACAAAATGCTTCATATATATCCAGATCTCGTTTCTGAAGCTTTGATGGTAGAGGAAGCAAAGTATTTATTAATGCAATTATGCAAACAGAAAATTCAAAGTTCCTAAACGAGGCTAAAATACCCTGTGCTCTAGTTTTAGTGTCAGCGTCCCAACTCCAGCCATTTGTACAGCTCTCAAAATCCTCATTGTGAATATAAAGGTGAGGTGAGACAATGATTTCACAAACGGTGACTACAGCTTCAGCTAGGTCAAGTACATTTTCGAATGCCTCAAACCGTTCCACCCACGCGTTTTACAGAGCCCTACAAGTTTTTTTATGTTTGTATCAGTAAGTGTAGTCATAGGTATGACCTTTTCTAAGAACGTCTGGTGTTTAGGCGATGAATTAAAAAATAAATAAGCTTCATTGATTGCTGCAACACAATTCTTAATCTGTGCTAATTTACTTGCATTTGCTATTACTAAGTTCAATTTGTGGGCATTACATGGTGAATAAATTGCCATTGGTACAACTTCTCGTACTTGAGCTTGTAAACCATTGGTATCAGAGGACATTGTTGATGTGGTATCATAGGCCTGTCCTCGCATGTTTTCCTTTATAAGTCCACATGTTTCTAACTGCTTAAAGATTGCATCTTTCAGGCCAGAACTTGTTCCCCTTTCAATGTAGGCAAAATCGATGAAGCTTTCACAGATTGTTGTAATTTGGTTATCATGTTTTAAATATCTTATGCACAGAGAAAGCACTGTTTGGTTGGAAATGGTATCTGTAAGTTCATCTGCAATGATGCTGTAATATGGACATGTACCTGACAAAGTTTGAGTGATAGATTGCCTTATGATATCACCTATTATAGAAATCAAATCATTTTCAATAGTTTTAGAAGTATACTGAGCATTGGCAGAGCAGGAGTCGATAAATTTCTTAAGTACATTATCCTTTGTAGCATACATTTGAAGCAATGCTTTGAAATTTCCTTGGTTAACTGTTTCATTGGCTTGGCCTCTAAGTGCAATTCCTTGCTTACCACAATCTACTAAGCAGTCAACAATGCTGCTTTGTTGAATATGAATTCATTTTCTTGCTGTGGAAGCATCTGTACCCACCCTGCTTGCAGAATTGCATTCATTTTCCTTGAAGGAACTAGCTCTTAACACAGCCACTTTGTGGTTTTCATGTGCCACAAGAACACCCTCTCTACCCAAGGCCTTTTTAAAATCACGAAAAGGAATTTCTACAAGGCATCCAAAGCTCTCGTAGCAAACAGAACACAAGGCATGCAAAACCCTCCATCAGATGACTTAGAATATACTAACCAGTGGAACTGGTCAAGCCATTCAGCCTGAAAGCTTCGACTCTTGCCTGATTTTTCATCATAGTGCCTGGGAAACCTGTATTTTGGAGCCGGAATGAAATGATGTTTCAAAAACATCTTCCTGTTTTCTTCATTTAAATGATGTCGATCTTTCACTTCCCCAAAATCACAGTAGGATGAGTAACTGAATTTATGTGCAGCTTCTCCTGTGCTACCTACTTCTTGTACATCAACATCACACCTAAAGGAAATCCAATCAAGCACCAATAAAAACAAATATTGCAATTTACCTCTCAACCATGCTACTGTCTTTAGCCTCAACAATGTTCCGTTCTATGCTTGACGATGATGGTGCATGAGGTTCGATGTGGACACAAGACCTACATAGACATCATGTAATATACTAAAGGCTCTGAGTCTCGATAAACCACAAACCACACGCCGTCGCGGCCAAGTATGAATAACGGTATGACCTTTTCGGTAGAAACGCAATGATTGAACTTTGCTTTGCGCGATTCATGACCGAACAGCCGCTAGCAGCATGCACACTTGAAATTTTGACAAGAGAACAGATAAACGAGCAACGTGCCACGTCACGTGAAAAAAGTGCGATTATTGAATGGGGGGGGGGGGGGGGGGGGGGGGGGGGAGCGGCCTGCCCCTAGTGCCGCCACAGAAATCGCATAATTTTGGTTGCCAAGCAACTGAAGCATGTACAACAATAGCAGAGCTACAATAATTGAGGTTGATGATGAAGTGTTGACCTTTGAAATGAGACTAGCTGCAGACAGTGTGGGCAGGGAATTGGAGTACAGGCAATGTGTGCAGTGTGTGACAGGTGGTGGTGGTGGAGGTGGAGGCTATCTGGCCAACTGATCTGCTCTGTTGCATGTGCTAGCAAGTTGGATGCTGAAGTGGTACCAAGTATCAACATGTCATGCATACCGTACCAACATGACATGTACACCTGATGTGGTACCAAGATGACACACCACCTGATGTGGTACCAACATGAGATGCACACCTGATGTGGTACCAACATGACATGCACACCTGATGTGGTACCAACATGACATGCACACCTGATGTGGTACCAACATGACATGCACACCTGATGTGGTACCAACATGACATGCACACCTGATGTGGTACCAACATGACATGCACACCTGATGTGGTACCAACATGACATGCACACCTGATGTGGTACCAACATGACATGCACACCTGATGTGGTACCAACATGACATGCACACCTGATGTGGTACCAACATGACATGCACACCTGATGTGGTACCAACATGATGTGCACACCTGATGCATGACGTGCACACCTGATGTGGTACCAACATGACATGCACACCTGATGTGGTACCAGCATGACATGCACACCTGATGGGGTACCAACATGACATGCACACCTGATGTGGTACCAACATGACATGCACACCTGATGTGGTACCAACATGACATGCACACCTGATGTGGTACCAACATGACATGCACACCTGATGTGGTACCAACATGACATGCACACCTGATGTGGTACCAACATGACATGCACACCTGATGTGGTACCAACATGACATGCACACCTGATGTGGTACCAACATGACATGCACACCTGATGTGGTACCAACATGACATGCACACCTGATGTGGTACCAACATGACATGCACACCTGATGTGGTACCAACATGATGTGCACACCTGATGCATGACGTGCACACCTGATGTGGTACCAACATGACATGCACACCTGTGGTACCAACATGTCATGCACACCTGATGTGTGCCAACATGACATGCACACCTGATGTGGTACCAACATGACATGCACACCTGATGTGGTACCAACATGTCATGCACACCTGATGGGGTACCAACATGTCATGCACACCTGATGTGGTACCAACATCATATGCAATGCACACCTGATATGGGACAACCCAAAAATGTGGAACCACACAAACGTATTTCTTTAAAGGAAAAGTAGTAACTGAACCCTTTGAAGTGACAGAGAAAAGGACTCGGCACATCTGTTCAAAGTAATTCAAGAGGCCATTGGACTGTGGTATCTGCTTCCTTCCATAACAATAAACATCTGACACAAACTCTTGTGGTGGAGAAAACTATATCTAGGCATTGCTACAGGCTACAGCTCTTGCCTGTAGCTGTGGAAGCAAAGCATCTAATGCATTGTGCCACAGGAGCCACAGGATTATTGCATTCGCCTCTTCTCAACACATATGTTTTTGCAGTTAACTAGCCGAATTCTCAATCTACACTTCAACCCTTTGTTTAGCAACACTCATGCCAATAACACACAGGTGTTGAAAAGCTTCCTTACCACTATGGTAAACATTCCTCCCTTCCTTCAGGCCTCAGCACTTTCTCTCTCTCTCTCTCTCTCTCTCTCTCTCTCTCTCTCTCTCTCTCTCTCTTCCCTCTCTCTCCTCTCTCTCTCTCCTCTCTCTCTCTCTCTCTCTCTCTCTCTCTCCTCTCTCTCTCTCTCTCTCTCTCTCTCTCTCCT
>JABACO010000010.1:1421709-1465138 GCA_013339895.1 Ephydatia muelleri
GAGTAATGGGCTAAATATAGGCCTATTTCAATTTTCCAGTCAAATTTCTGTCACTCTTGTTTCTGTGCTTTTTACACCACCATTGGTCAATCCTATATACCAACAACTTTCTCTTTAGAGAATGTTTTATTTACTTGTGTAATTAACAAACCAAGTCACGCGCTAAAAATGCAATTTAGAATCCATACAGCCAAATAATCAATAGCGGCTGCTAGGCTTGCCTTATGTGCGGTCAAACAGTGCCTTCCAAGGACAGAAGATCTACAAGTCGAAGGAACCCCGCTGTGACGGAAGAGCTTCATATACTGGCAGGAACTCTGTTTCAGCAATCAGCCGTCCAGTCACTTTTAAGCCACGACAGCTTCCTGTGTCCATCGTGTTATAGACTACCCGAACAGCTGATTACGTTGACTAATAAGCTAATGAACTAAAGAACCGCATTCAACAGAGTCTACTGCGCGCGCAGGAGGTAGTCTTGGCTTCACAGCAGATAACGAGGAGCAAGATCGTGGCTTCGAACTCTCTGATAGCGGGCTACATACACCTGCAAGGAAAAGGCCAGGTCTCCTTCAAAGAGTATGGATGCTTGTGAAAGTTTTTTTGTGACTGTAGTTGAGGCACATATAGTGTGTGCTGCTGCCCTACAGTTGTATGAATAGTCCAGATGACACTCCATCTATACCAATGTTTCCTCAGGGTTGCTTACAATTTGACAAAATCGACGAAATTCTATTTTGATGACTGCGGCACAAAATATTTGTGAGCATTTGCTATGGCTTGCAACAGGATTGTAGTCGCTCTGCAGATAATGACCATGTGACAGAGTATGCATGTGATGTTTAAATCCAGGCCTGATGTTGATGGAGTTCAAGGACTCCATTAGAGAAGGTGATGGTGAGCGAATTATTCGCTGCTGGAGATACTTATTGCCTTTGTTTAAGGTTTCTGGCGGAAAGAACTACTGTATAGAAGCGTTTACTCTGCTTGCTCAATATTCATGTCTCTTGTCGCCCAGGAATGCCATGCAACTCATGTGGAGCAGAACTTAATTAAATGTCCGTGGTAAACCTGGAAAGAATATTTCCTGTGATCTTCATCTTGAACATTTGAATCGAGAGGCTAAGAACTGCATTGCTGGACTTGGAGCAAATATTACAGAAGAGGCAGCAAAACGCACCTGTAGGGAAAAGCGCATAGAACCTACTGTCACTGTGTTAAGTAACTCTGGTATGGTTAATGGAATAAAAAATTCATCTATTAACCATTCTAAACATTCATGTTTGAAAGACATTGACATACTGGTAAAACAGCTTCATGACTCCAGTGCTGTCTTTAAAACTGTTCCTGGTCGGAAGCATAGAAGTTTCAAAAGTACAAAGCAAATTATATCAAAAACATTACAGTACCCGAACTTAGTGTGTGGATGAATAAACAATGGAGAAAAAATTATTGCATCTCTCCCTCTGTAATGACCATGCATTTATCATGATTCTTTAACTGTCATGTATAAATCATTTGTGTGGAAATACATTGATGTAGCTAGATGATTCCAGTAATACATGTCTGTTCCTTGCCGGAAGCATAGATGTTCCAAACAGTACGTATACAAATCTAATTGTATGAAATATATTACACTATCTTAACTAAGTATGTGCAAGGATGAAACCAGTTATATATAAGCAGTTAAATTGCATAAAAGTGTTTTTTTTTTTCCTCATACAATCAATTCTTACTATAAAGTCCATGCTGCCTACACAACATTAGTCCTTGCCCACATATTTGTATCTCATTCAGTTAGGCTTACTTATAAATACAAAAAGCCCATAGAGACTTATGTCTACATGCTATAACATCCACACACCACAAGCATCACAATCTGATAACTGAACAGCTGCAACTGACATGTACAATCAAAAGTACAATATATGAATATGTTACCTCCATACATGGTATAAATCAGGGCTCGTATGTACCTTAACCCCTGACAGTACCCTTGCAAAGGAGGCCACATTGAAATGGTTCTTTTCATGGGGGAGGTGGGGTATCTAGCTTAATCCCTCACACTCTTACATTGTAGGCCACATCTACTAGGCTCTATTTGGCGTAACAATGTTGAATAAAAAATTCATTTCGAACATTTTTGACATTTGCATTTCTTTTCACACACATCACAGCACAAACATGTATTCAGCAAGTTACTTAAACCTGTAGGTGTATCTACAACAAAGTGTTCAATGATTGTTTGCCTTCTACAATGCTGTTCTTGTAAGCAGAATAACTTCATGCTGTTTTGTATGTACTGAAATAGCTTTTGGATATACAGAACAGCCTCAGAATGCAGCCCATCTCTTCCGGCATGCCCAGTTTCTTGTGCATACTCCTCTAGGTCAGATGGTGGACCCCAGTGAATAAATTTGAGAACATTTGGGCAATTGATTCCCATCCCAAATGCCATGAAGAACTCCTTCCAAAGAGCAAAATGAGTGTAAAATGTGCTTCTTAATGTCAGGAGGTGTGCAAGCAGTGAACATGTCAACAAGTCGGAATATTGACAAATGTCTGGCACCAACAGGTTCTGTTATTTCTTTTCGAAGCTTGGACCTTAAATACAAATACACAGAAGAACAGTCATCATACGAACAGCAGTAAATTAAAACTCTTCCCATTTGTACTCTTTCTTGTCGAATAGCTCCTACCAATGAAGAGAATGCTTCTTCGATGCATATAGTTGTTGGATTACTGTGTATTTGATGTTGGGTCTGTCAGGTACATCCTCAACATAAACAGGGTTGTAAACCATTTATACGTCTGGGAACGAGACTACCTGAGTTGGAGGGTGACCATGGCTGACAGTGTACTAGAGGCATGGGGCCGAGCAGCTCCTCCCACTAGGTGTGTCAATCATGGGTTCATACACACCCGTGCTAAAGTAGACTAGAGCCATGTGATGTAACATTAGATGTCGGCCATGAAGAGACTGAGAGGAAAACGACATGCGTGTGACAACATATGGCTCTAATTTGCATGGCTGTGTATGGACTCACTATTCAAAACTTCTTATACAGCGTTTTGAGAAAGATCTCGGAACTTTAAAATGCCTAGCAACTTAATACTATAGTCACGTTCCCACACCCACATGACGTAATGACTATCGCAATTATCTAGAACGCATGCGCACAATGTGCCAGTTATCGCAGATTGTATCAGTTAGTTGCAGTCAGATTGATAATAGCAATATTTTGTTTTTGACAGTGTACGTGTAGATGCCATGTTTCACCAACGAGCAGCAAAAGTTTTGTGCTTCGTATTTATAACTGCGATTGGAATCACACGTACGTTTTGTGTAACTAAATAGCCATTTTCAAACCACGAACCACGAGTGCATGTGCTTTTACCTCCTCTTATTTTCACTTTCTCTATCAGTGGTGGCCTCACAGACGGTGACGTGCTACACTTCTAGCACCACGTGCACATCCACCAGTGTGATCCTAACGGGAACCCGAACAGCGGGGCAGTGTTGTCTGAACAGAGGAGGGAGGTCTTACAAAACTGGCACGTCGACAACATGCACGCCTTGTGTCGGTAAGTGTTGGATACGTTGCGTTTTCGCTGTACTCGAGCCCGCGTCTCTGCTACAGTATACGGGTTCTTTCAATTCCTCAACTCCACCGCACCGTCCACCACCGTATACCAGAAGGAAGGGTCGCAGCTCACCGGGTACTTAGGATTTGTGAACGGAACGTTCAGCGGAACGCACTTCGTTACTTTCACTGTCCCGGACAGTAGGTTTCCGCTCTGATTCATGCATGTTCTTCATGCTTGCTCTACTGTAGATAATCGATACATCAAATCCTTCACTCCTGGCGTTCTGAACAATGCAGCAACCAGACTACAATTTACACTCAATATTATTCAGGATAATATTGCTTTACAGCCTCCGTTGTCGGTCCCTGTCTCTGCCCTTGTTGATGGTTCCAGTGAATTTGTTCTTCCTTTCAGCGCCACAATACTGGATGCAGACGGTAGGTGGGACGTGGTCACGTGAGAGATCGTGTACTCAACCGCTTTACTGTACAGTTGTCACCATTGGATTTCGAGAATCAGATTACAGTGTGACCGAAGGGGCGTCTCCTCCAGACCAGTATGCCAGAGTTAAACTGGCCAAAGATAAAACCATTGCCCAACCACTTTCAGTTCAGGTGGTACCACTGACAGTTGACCAGTTCAGACCTCTGGGGATTCCCCTTCCAGATGGCATTACATTTGCTGACCTGACTAATCCTGCCCAATGTATGTGAAGATTTGGTTATTGAATGGAAAGAGTTAAGGATTATGTTCTTTGTTGTTTCAGACATACCAAATGGTCCTATGGATTTTAATAAGACAATCCTAAATCTCACATTCACCTCCTCACAACGCGAAATGAATTTCAATGTTGCCATTGTGGATGATCTGATCAATGAGTCTGACCAGCAGTTCATTTGTATAGTGAGGCTTACAAACCCTTCTGTGATTGCTTCTGGAAATGTGATCATTAAGAATCCCTCCACAGTGATTAGGATAGATGATAATGACCGTAAGTGCAGGGCATGTTTCAGCCATCAATGTGATCCCACAGCATGTGTATGGAGCGCATACATACCAGGTGTTAGTGATAGCAATGTTTTAGAATGGTTATTACTCTATCACAATTAGTGTATCTCTTAAACAGGCAAGTACACATGATGATAACAAACAGAACACAGGCAATAAAACAAACAACAATAATAACATAATAAATTACGTCCACTATTATTAACAACTACTGCAACCAACAAAATACGAGACATAGTCTATTTAAAGAGCAGGATTGGTAGATCCAAGAGCATTGCCTTGCTGTATTATTCCCAATAGTATGGCAATTCTGTTCAATTTAGACCATCTTTGGAAAACGTGTGTGGCCCATATATATGTGGTGCATGTGCTGATTCTTAACATTCTGTAGCAGTGGCCAAAGGATATGCAGTAACATGTGTACAGACTGATTAAAAACACAAAAAGGGAGTATTTATGCATACAAGTGCGCACACGTAGTTCTGGCAAGTTCGAGCCCATCCGGCGCATGTGTACACATGCACAAAGAGATATTACAATGCCAATAGAATCGATGAGTGGGGTGTTGTTGTTGCATAATTGTAAGTATTTCTGCAGCTTGCACTCCTCTGTTTGTTAGCAATGCAACCTATTACAGTATGTAGATTTGCCAGATTCCACGAACAGGAACCTAGCGCATAGATTATAACATTTCCAGTACGTGAAATGTATGGCTAATTAAAAAGTCAGAGCCTACAACTCTATGACAGATACCCAGATTCTCAGTGCGTAAGAAGCAATGTGTAGAGGACATTTCAGACTGCTAGAATATAAAAAAAAAAAGCATATTGGGTCCTTTTTCACGGAAACGATCCCATATGCTTCATTGGATCAATGCACACAAATTCCAAAGTAGTAGCCCCTCCCCCTCTCCTCTACTTGGACTCATTGGATGAGAACCGAGTCATATCATGACCTTGCATAGCCACACCCATTTGAGGCAATACTCATAGGCCAGGTTGAGTGACTAATAAGGAGGCTTGTTTTTTGAAACAAACAATAAACTGTCATGGACTCACTCAGATGTGTAAGGATGTTGTTGTTTTAGAACACTGTTCTTACATGAGTGTAGCATTCCTTTGACTACACGTTGAGTGGAGTGTGGCATTGTAGTGTATTGTATTATTTAGAGGTGTGCATGTGATCTGTGCATGATCCTCAGTTTTGTATTGTACGACTCTGATTTTGATATCTTTGTAATCATTGTTGATCAAGACCATTACAAGAATTACTAAGACTACACATTGAGTGGGAGTGTACTTTGTCCACATGTTAAATATTGCTTCATATGACAACACATCTCACGTAGCATCCAATTGTTGATTCAATTCTTGCACTAACTAAATGTGGTCATGCAACATGACATGTCCAGAGTGCTACTCTGAGCTATTACATAACATGTACCATAACTGCTCTCTCTCTCTCTCTTTCTCTCTCTCTCTCTCTCTCTCTCCTCTCTCTCTCTCTCTCTCTCTCTCTCTCTCTCCCTCTCTCCCTCCCCCTCTCTCCCTCCCTCTCTCTCCCTCCCTCCATCCATCCCTCCCTCCCTCCCTCTACACAGCCATCTCCATTGGCTTTGGAGCTGATACGTACACCTTTACAAAGGGGCAGCAAATCTGGTATGACACAGTGAAGCTGATCAAGGATGATGGAGTGGTGTCTGAACAGACATTCACTGTCACGGTTATTGCTCAACCCAATGCAGTGGACAATCAAGCCATGTATGACAAGGACTATGACATTGGCCCTTTATCAGAGCAAACGTTCACCATAACACCAGATCAGCAATATGTCTCTATTGGTGTAAACATTTATGATGCTGGACTGACGGGGACTTTACAGGCCAAGCTTGTTTCTACCCAAGTAGCAAATACACCCTCATATAGTGCCCCACACAATCCCACCACAATACTGTTGATCTTGGATAACAAAGGTTGGTTTGTCCGAGTGACAACATGATCAGTTTTATAATGGCCACCTCTTCTTCATATGCAGTGGCCATTGTTGGGTTTGTCAATAGAGGAGCAGTTGTAACTGAAGGAGGAGACTTCATTGAGTGTGTTGCTGTCACAGACCCTTCTCCAGACTTAGATATGCGACTAAGCTTCTACATCCAGGTGCTACTAGTCCCTGATACTGCAGGTGTGTGTGTGTGTGTGTGTGTGTGTGTGTGTGTGTGTGTGTGTGTGTGTGTGTGTGTGTGTGTGTGTGTGTGTGTGTGTATGTGTGGTGTGTCTGTCTCAAGTCTCAATGTGTGTTTGTGTATTGTATACAGCTGTGGTGAGTATATCAGCAATGTGTGCTGCACTCACATGATTATCTCTTAGTGAGGATGGATCTGGAAACCTCACAAGGCAGTGAATCCTTGTGCATAGTTACTCAGAGTGATGTCAGTTGTCTTGCTTACAATGTCTCTCTGCATGGCATACCACAGAAGCTCTAGGGGCTAATCAGAATGATGTGCTAATGTAAACACCAGTACAGAAGTGTTAATGGTGGCACTGATTTACATCTATTACTTATTCCTCTTTTGTTTCATTGTATACCAATGAGAGGGGATTGATCTCTATAAAAAATAAAATAAAAACTTTTCAGCACTCTAATTTAGAAACACTTTTAGAGTGACTTTTGGAGATATGTATATTTACAGAGAAATCTGCCTCATAAAATACTTCCTTCTAAGCACCATATTGATGTGTAAGATATAACTATTGATCAAGTCATCGATCTCACAGCTCATGAGATCATACAATGTCTGTACAAGGACAATGTTAACCTGTTGGGAATAAACCTATCTACATTGCAGTATACATTTTCTCTCCTTCAGATGCCTCTGATGTTTTCACATCCGATGGTCCAATTATCCTTGGACCATTTGACGACACAAACAGGATGTACTGCTTCAGCACCACTGCACTGGCTGATGAGTACTTTGAAGGAAACCAGACGTTCACGTACTCCCTCACCTTGGTTGGGGAACAAACACGGGTAGTGGTATCTCCCAATGTCACCATGGTTACCATCTTGGATAACACCAGTAAGAGAAATGGCAGGGAGGGTAAAGGCTTAAGTGCCATGCAACAGAAAACCACACCCTTTGTTATTTGTTGTTTAGTTTCATTGTACAGCATATTGCACAGACCTTACCATATGCATGAGACTTGGTTGGATGGCATCAGTCATAATCGTACACTTCCCTTGCAGCCCTCACCATTGGATTCGATCCAATCCAATACGCTGTGAACGAGTCATACTTTTATGTGACCTTCGGTGTGTCCATATTGGGAGGCGCCACTATACAGGGAGCCAGTGTTGGAGTGATGTTCTCTACTGGAGATGGAACTGCACTTGGTAAGCGAGAGGCCAGTTTATTGTCAGTACGCCTCAGTATATTGTCAGTATGCCACAGTATATTGTCAGTATGCCTCAGTATAGTGTCAGTACGCCTCAGTATATTGTCAGTAGGCGTACTGACAATACACCGAGGCGTACTGACACTATACTGAGGCATACTGACAATATACTGTGGCATACTGACAATATACTGAGGCGTACTGACAGTATACTGAGGCGTACTGACAATATACTGAGCCGTACTAGTGATATGCTGGTAGTGTATTGATTTAATCTAATAGGGTGATAAAGATGATGATTTCGCAGATTAATTACTGTACATCCCATGATGTACAGTGCTTGTTGTGGGGTACCCTACATGCTTTTATATACCATTGTGTATCACCTTCATAGACTACACATTGCACAAACCACACCTTCACAATAGTTGGTACACACTTACATATGCACACACGTTGATCTCAATCTTCTTCAGCTGGTCAAGACTACAATCAGACAGCTCAACTGCTGACCTTCAAGGAAAACACAGCATATATTCCTGTTGCCGTGGGGATCATAAACAATGGTTACTATGAGGATGACATAATCTTCCAGGCCAATCTGGCACTCCAGTCTGCTGGTGGCTATGAGCAGTTTGTGACCCTAAGTCCTGCCATGGCAACAGCAACTATTATTGATGACATCAATGGTAATGTTTTCTGGCTGTGCGTTTCTGTGGTATCCTGGTGTATGTGCACATGAGTGTTAGTATGCCTGGTGGTAAGCATGTGTGTGTGTGTGTGTGTGCATATGTGCATGTGTGTATGTGTGTGCATGTGTGCATGTGTGTGCATGGTTGATAGACACAGGTGTGGAAAGTACTTTGCTTTCAGCATGTCTGACAACACACTAATTGGAGTGCAGGTTGGAATGCATGAAAGCTGCCACTGTGAGTCTTCTATCCCATTGTTTAGACACCATCTATAGAGGAATGGGGAGGAGGGAGCTGTCCTACAGGGAATGGGGAGGAAGGAGCTGTCCTACAGGGAATGGGGAGGAGGGAGGACTGTCGTACAGAGGAAGGGGGAGGAGAGGGGACAGCCCTACACAATTTAATGATTAGAACAACATGAAATTTTTTGGCGAAAATTAATCACAGGGAAAATTTAAAAAGTGAAAAATTGAGTTTTTTACAGAGAAACACTGTTGCAGAAGAAAGCAATATTGGCAGGATAGTGTTGTTATGGTGGTGTTGCTAAGGTAGTGGTGTGAGTGGTGAGGTGACAGTTTAATGCAGCACTTTCATCTTATCTTATCACCATACATCACGTTGGGGGCCGTTCATAAATTACGTCATGCAAATTAAGGCTGATTTGGACCCCCCCATTACAAACCATCACAATAAATAATACCCCCTTCTAAATGATGTCACATTGGGTTTCCCCGCCTCCTACACACACATGCACGTACAATGTTTCCAAATGCACATGCGGGTTAAGGGATGTGTGGTTTTGAAATTATATGGCGGTACATGTAGTTAGACATGACCCAACATTTGCGTTTGTCTGAAAGTCGCACCACGCCCAACTAATTGCGCAGCAAAATTTCAAAATTGGGTCTCAATTTTAAAATTAATCAAAGGACAATTATTTCAAAATGGGTATGCAATTTCAAAATGTTGAATTGCACAGAACAGTTTCAAAATTCCGCAAATGTATATGTGCACAATAATAAACCGTTAAAAACAACATTGTTAATAATTGTCTGACATCACGTTGTCTGAACCCATCTCCCCCTGTAACAAACCATCCCGAAACTTCAGCCCCTCCCCCTTCCTATTGTGTGATGTAATTTATGAACGGCCCCTTATACCATTACATCACTTACTCCTTATCACCAAGACAACCTCTCCTTATCACCATGATCTACCCATCACCACCCACTCTCTTCTCTACCCTTCCAATCCAGGGGTCACCATTGGTTTCGACCAGACTGGTTACAGTTTCTTGGAGAATCAGAGATATGCACGTGTATCAGTGAGAGTGCTTCAAGGACAACTGAAGAAATCAGTGGCGGTACAGTTCAGAACAATACGTGGTTCAGCTGTTGGTAGGCATGCTGTCACCTAGATGTAACAGAACTGTTCCAATCCCGTTTTCCCCACTATATAGGACCTGATGATTACGCTGAAATTGACAAAATACTGGTTTTCAATACCTATACACATTTCATTACTGTGGATGTTCCTTTAGTAGATGATGGCCTGGCAGAAGATGATGAGAGCTTTTCGGCCCAATTACTTGCTGTGTCTCCTTCTGGTCTTGTGACCATTGCCCCGGCAACCACACTCATCACCATTATTGATACTAACAGTGAGATAATGTCATCAACACAGCCTCACAATATCCATAACCCAAGCCATTGCATACACTCTTGCATTGCCCTACAGGTGTCATTATTGGTTTTGAAAAGCAAAGCTACCAAATTTCAAAGCACCAGAATCAGGGACGCTTACCAGTGAAAATACAGGTACTTCAGGGAACATTCGGTCGAACAGTTCTCCTCCATTTTAAAACCAGAGATGGTTCTGCGATTGGTTAGCTAGCTCTCATCCTAATTCTGCTAAATAATACATGTTTCTTTTTTTAGCCTCTACAAACTACATATCCATTGATTATGCCCTTCCTGCCATGAATTTTTCTGTCCACGAGCTAACTGTGAATGTTTCCATCATTGTGAATGACCTTGCTGAAGATGACAAGGTTTTTTCAGTAGAACTATCCCTAATATCTCCTTCTAGCAGGGTCACTATTGCTCCTATAAGTGCTCAAGTCACCATTATTGATGACAGCAGTACGTTTAATGATGGTTAATGGTAGGCCTTAACTTGTTTTCTCCAAGGTGTCACAATTGGTTTTGAGCATGGAAACTACAAAATTTCAAAGCACCAGAATCAGGGACGCTTACCAGTGAAAATACAGGTACTACAGGGAATACTTGGTCGAACAGTTCTCCTCCATGTTAAAACCAGAGATGGTTCTGCAATTGGTTAGTTAGTCTTCAAAAACTGTTTGAGATAAACGTTTCTTCTTTTATATTAGCCTCTAAAAACTACATATCTATTGATTCTGACCTTCCTGCCTTGAATTTCTCTGTCCACGAGCTAACTGTGGATGTTTCCATCGTTGTGAATGGCCTTGCTGAAGATGACAAGGTCTTTTCAGTAGAACTATCCCTGATATCTCCTTCTAGCAGGGTCACCATTGCTCCTAGAAGTGCTCAAGTCACCATTATTGATGACAATGGT
Source organism: Ephydatia muelleri (assembly GCA_013339895.1). Taxonomy (NCBI): domain Eukaryota; kingdom Metazoa; phylum Porifera; class Demospongiae; order Spongillida; family Spongillidae; genus Ephydatia; species Ephydatia muelleri. Next base: position 1,432,982 of record JABACO010000010.1, read on the forward strand.
ATATTGACATGGGCTAAATGATGCATCTAGTCTGCACCCAGTTTAATAACCTACCCTGTTGCCATATGGTCCTATCTTCATCTTGCCACACTTCTCTCATCATGCATTCATTACCCTACTACCCTCCTCCCCATCCTCACTTTCCTATCTCATCTCACCCCTCCTCCCAACCATACTTTTGACAACATTGGCAAACTACCAATGAATCATGCAAGTGCTATTTTTGATAAGCAGCTTTTTGACATTAATTTTATTGTTCCATACTCAGCCATTTATCTGGTACCAACAAAGGCTACATATGTGCTGAGAGAAAATCAGAAACAAGCCATGGTGTGTTTTGTTGCTGCACCTGTAGCTGCACTCCGAGTGAATGTAACAGTTGTTGCCATGGAGGATGATGTTCCCAGTGCAAGATGTATGGCAGAAATGTAGCTGCATGTGAATGCCATGGTAATTCATCTCTTGACTTTGCAGCTCCCCAACACTTCATTGCCAGTTCTGTGAGGCTCACCATTCCACCCTACACGCCACCACAGACAGAGCTGTGTGTTGCTTTCACGATAATTGATAACAAAGTCGCTCTAGAACCCAACAAGACATTCTCCATAAAGGTCATGCCTTCTCCAAAGGTGGTCCTGCTCAGACCCATCAGCCATGTCCTCATCGTGGATGATGATGGTAATATAGAGCTGTGGTAATTACTGTGGTGAGATTTGCCTCCACAGCTGTCTCAGTAAACTTCACTAGTTCAAACTACACCTCAGTGGGAAGTGGGTATACTGCAGTGTGTGTGTCTAAAGATGCTGCCACAGCCAGCAACATCAATGTTGAGATTACACTTACCTCAGCCAATGCCTCATGCAGTGAGTTTCTCAATAGCATCTTAATTGTTAGAGATCATTCAACATGGTTTCTAAGAAAATGCTTCCACTGTGTAGGTCTATCAAACCTACACTCTGGTCCATTTTGAGACAAGACCCACTCACCCAACCTATCCTCTCTGCTCCCCCAGCATCTGGAGACTTCTCTCCAGTAGTGTACAGTACAGTCCTTGTTGCTGGACCTGCTGGTGTCCCAACTTGCATCAATGTCACCAATTATCTTTGGGAAGGAAGGTCATCATTTAGAATGTCTATCACAAAGGTCACTGCAGCTGAAGGTATTGTCAAAGTGGGAGCTCCATCAAGTGCTAGCGTGAGCATCTTTAATGCTGGTAAGGTCTGTGTGCTATGTGTGCTATGTGTGATGTGCGTGTGTGTGGTGTGTGCACATACATGCACGGAAATACGTTTTCAAACTTTAATATTCTCGCTACAATACAGTGCAGTTCCTGTTAAAGGCTGATAGAACCATATACCTATTCAGTATGAAGTCATATTTAACTTTCAATATCAACCAGTAAACAACAATTCCTAACCAATAATTTAACCTGTTTTGTAACTATTAATAATAACACGTGTACATTTGCATTGCAATGTGCACATGTACCTTTACAACCGTGGCTATAACTGAAGTTGTTGCTGAATTGGCATTAAAATGGCTGAGCCTGTCCAGTAGTCACACAGATTATGGTGATACAAATGCACATGTCCTACAGCCTCTACTCTTATAGGTTACATTACCACTTGTTCTTCTTTTTTTGGGGGTTTTCAGGATGCCTTGAAAATGAAGACACTTTTCTGTGCCATTATGTGTTTGGAACGTTCCTCTGTCAACTCAAGGTCTACAACCAGCTGTGTTGCCGCACATGTGGAGTGATTTGTTAGATGTGACTGTATAAATCAGTGTAGTAAGCTTGATATTTTGCTGCTCAAAATGATTTTTCATAAATTGTATCATGCTTTTTTTTTACAATTGAGATCATGATATTTTTACAAGTATTACTAACATGAAACAAACATTAAAAAAAACTGAAACTAGAACTCAGAGTCAACTTCATGATCGAGGACAAGTCCTGACCTGGCAAGAATGGCTCTTGTATTGAACTGTATCAGGATGAAACTCAGCCTGCCAAAGAGGTCACCAAGAACTTTGGAGTGTTAGTTATTATGCCTTCTCGCCTAGCCAAAAATGAGAAAGCATTACATGCTTCTACTCCCCAAGCACCATGCGATTCCACAGCAAGGGGGACACAAATCATTCAACATTAATTTTATTCTAATAATAATTCTTTCCATAAGGAAAAGGACATACATGGCGGGTTGATATAAACCACCATGCGCTTACAGTAATATGCCTGTACTATAAAATACACCCTTAAGTTTATGCTTAAACATTGTAAGGCTTTGAGCAGTAACTGTGTCATCGGGCAGTGCATTCCAAATAGGGACTGTTCGTTCAAAGTAAGTTTGGCATTCATATGTACATTCCAAGGCACTTTATCTGGCAAGAATTGTGACAAAGGCCATATGCAAAAGTGACTTTTTGCATGATGTTTTGTGTTGAAATATCAATCAGGTCATAGTAGATCTGAAAATGTAGTTGTCAACGATGAAAAAGAGATTCAAGTTCAAGAAATATCAGTCTCTGTTCATAATATAGAAAATGAAGTCCAGCACGTTTGCATGCCTGGTGGGTAAAATGCCTTTGGACATTTTCAACCACTAAAACATCTTTCTTCAAAATGGATGACCAAACAGGAGTTGCAAATTCTAATAAAGGATATACATACACTCTAAATGCATGGCAAAAAGTTGGGGCTTATTCGAGTGAATGGCTAGCAAAATAAGCTTAGCTTGATTAAATGCATCCAAGGAAACAGTATTACAGTGGGATGTCATCTTGAGGTCGGAGGAGAGAGTTACACCGAGATCACGAATATTATCCACAGCCGCTAATGAGGTGCTGCCTAGTAAATACTTTTGAGCAGGAATAGCAAGATATCCATAGGAGATTGTATTACATTCAACGTTTTGCTGCCATGCAGATGTTACTCAATGTACAACATATTTGGAGTGCATGCTGTAGTGAAGGATTACTATATAGAGATCGCGTGGTATACAGTTTGGAGATGTGCATTGGCCCAATACTCCCGTGCTGTTAAAAATCGTTTCACGCTTCCTTGTGAAGGCCTAAGATTATAACAAAATATCCTATCACTGCATGCCAACAAAGATATAGGATCGTTTCCGCTCAAAGGGTCCTGGCGAATGTTTTTCAAGATTTCAACTTTTTGTTGATATTCTAGAAGTTTGTGATGTATATATGTAATGCAATCTATATTCGCTTCACGACACAGCTGTGCATCAATTCCTGGTGAAAATCCAGTCTTGGCTTTTACAATATGAGTATAATCTCAGTGTGTTCATTCAGATGGTAAGATAACTAAGTTTGATGACCTTAGAGCATGATAAGATGCAGAAGAAAGCAGCTTTAGGCTAAGACAACATCTAATCATCATAGGATGCCATTATTCGTCGTTTGTCTTTCAGTTTTAAAAGCTCAAGTTGTTGATTCCAAAATATGCAATGAACCGAATCTGCTTTGTATGTTTTTCTTATTTCATTGCTTTTCTCTTCCATAATTTGCAGTTTCTAAAGCATCTTCTATATATATTCCATGCTGCTCAGTGGCAGCATTCACACAACATTTTGATCTTTCTAATTCTTTTCTTCTGTTCACTATTTCATTCCTGAGTACTCTTATTCTCTGTTGGCGTTCAGGTGTCTTTAAGTAACGGAAGTTAGTATGACTTGATATTAAGGCATGATTGGTAATTCTTTTTTCTGACGTAACCGCTGACTATGCAGTGCTCGTAGATTACAACGATACTGCTTGCAAGCATCACATCTATTGTTGCTAACTAAGAGTTCACATTCATTACAGCGCAGTGTTCTGTTATACATTTCATCCTCAAACATAACAGGGAAGAATGATTCTAAAAGCTACCGCACCTTTGCATGGAGATTGAAAAATGCTTTTTTCTCAAAAAAATAAATAAATCAGCTCAAAAATGTCTCCTGTCCAATAAAACGTAATTCAACTAAATTGGCAGGGCTCGAAGCCAACTCTAATAGCTGAACGATTGAAAAATGCCCTTGCGAGCATCTGCTAGTGCAAGAAAATGACTGTCAGGATTTCCTGGACAAACAATTAAGCTGTCTATTTGTCGTATCAGGTTATCTTGTCATGTACATTCCACATGCAAAGCTTTGCACTTACCAGCATTCAACTTGTGTCCATGAACATTCACTGACCAACTTAGATCTTCAGTTATTGTGATGGACGTAGTAACAGTAGCTGCTGTTGGTTGGAGCTTCCATGGTCGATTTTACACACATGTACAAACTGCATTGTGGACTGGTTACTCCAAAATGGTAACAAATGTATCCCATGCAGTGGAAAGTTGTTGAATACCAATCTGCAGCATGTAGGTAGTGCTAAATATAGAAACATTTATGCTCCTTAACTCACTTTCTTTGTAGGCCTCCCTTTTTTCACAATATTCATTAATTTTTTTTGTAGTAGGAATTTTCTCTCCGCATTCTTGCGCGACCGATCCAACCTAAATTTGCGAGCCATTTGGCCCTATAACATATGAACAACACATATGAAATACTGATCACGCCACTCAGCATGCACCTCTGATTCAATGTATATACTTAAACATTCTACAATCCTAATAACTTTTCTGTGAAAAGTACACAAAAAGTACGCTTTTCGGATACCAATACCAGGCATATTCACGATCTACAACGCCAAAACCGTTCGTAGAGACTCTAAAAGGTTACTACGCCACGTTACCAACTACGTATTCAATAAGGGAACTCACAAAATGGATTTGTAATGTTACCTGTGTCCAGGAAAATCCCACAACCACTACCCGATCACGTGGTAGCTACGATCGCTCGCTGGCTCAACTAAAAAGAATAGTTAAAAGATTCTTTGATGTCAAAGAGGCTGTCCTCACACCGTTATAGGCTAAACAACGCCAAAAGAAGCTCTCTACAGAAGGATGTTTAACAGCTCACACGCCCACCAAAGCACGGTCATGGAACGGTACGTGACGTCATGTCACGTAAATGTATATACCGTTTCCGATCCCTGTTTCTATAATCTACGGTTTCACCAACGAGCAGCAAAAGTTTTGGGCTTCATATTTATAACTGCGATTGGAATCACACGTACGTTTTGTTGTAACTGAATAGCCATTTTCAAACCACGAACCAATAGTGCATGTTGTGCTTTTACCTCCTCGCTTTCTCTGTCAGTGGTGGCCTCAAGACGGTGACGTGCTACACTTCTAGCACCACGTGCACATCCACCAATGTGAGCCTAACAGGAACCCGACCAGCGGGGCAGTGTTGTCTGAACAGAGGAGGGAGGTCCTACAGAGCTAGCTCGTCGACAGCATGCACGCCTTGTGTCAGTAAGTGTTAAATATTCTTCGTGTTTTCGCTGTGCTCGAGCCCGCGTCTCTGCTACAGTATACCGGTTCTTTCAGTTTACCTACTCCACCGCACCGTCCACCACCGTATACCAGAAGGAAGGATCGCAGCTCACCGGATACTTCGGATTTGTGAACGGAACGCACTCCGTTCTGTCATTGTCCCGGACAGTAGGTTTTTCGCTTTGATTTTATGCATAACTCTTCATGCTTGCTCCACTGTAGATAATCGATACATCAAATGATTCAAATCCTTCACTGAGCAGTGCAGCAACCAGACTACAAGTTACACTCAATATTATTCCGGATAACATAGCTTTACAACCTCCGTCGATGGTCCCTGTCTCTGCCTTAGTTGATACTTCCAATGAGTTTGTTCTTCCTTTCAACGCGGATGCAGACGGTAGGCGGGACATGATCACGTAAGCGATCATCTACTCAACCGCTTTACTGTACAGTTGTCACCATTGGATTCGAGAATCAGATTACAGTGTGACCGAAGGTGCACCTCCTTCAGACCAGTATCCCAAACTTAAGCAGGCCAAAGATAAAACCATTGCCCAACCACTTTCAGTTCACGTGGTACCAATGACAGTTGACCAGTTGTGTGTCCACATGTGTGTCCATGTTAATAAAAAACTATGTGTGTCCATGTTAATAACAAACTATACTCATTCATTTAATTGTAAAATAATATATGGAACGTTCTATGAGGTTTTGACCTGTGTGGTTTTACATATATAACATAAAACTCCAATAGTATTGCTATAACTTACAAATGGTTATCGCTATCAACTTTCTATCTTCAACACATTGTACTGTGCCATTTCTCTATGTGCAAATGTAGTTTGATGCCTTGCACAATCCAGAGATAATATATAAAGGGATTGGAAACGAGCCCACTTTTCACGCATTAGAGCGTGCCATCCGCACCTGTACTCGAACCCACAACCAACAAATGTATGCGTGTACACAAATAGGTCAATTATCATTATAGGATGGCGATGAGTAGCTAATTGCGTTGTAACCCGCTGTAGACTGCAAAATGGGCTAGCAACCGTAAAACCATCACCTTTGACACAATACAAGCCGTAACGTAGTCGCGCGCTAGATATAAAAATATTCGGATGCTAAAATATGAACCAAGAGCTACAAGACAGCGTCAGATTTAGCGATCTAGCTTACACGATAAAGGCTACACTGTCCCACAAAATTACCATATCCAACATTCTGTTGGAGCGGTTCTGAGCACTGCCGTTACAAACAAACAACACCACGCTACAATTTAACCATCTTGCACGTTATAGAGCCATTTTCAAACAGAAAAGACCATCGATTCGTAAGATACTGTCCCACAAAAAACGGCGCTCCGGAAAAATCGCAATTTTGGCAAAAAAGCTCGAAACTGTGCAACCGAACACTCACGGCCCTTCAAAAAAGAGCAACACGTTGTACATGTGATGGCGAACTTGAAAATTACAATCAAATAAGCCTTTTCCTTTTATTTCAAACAAACCAGCGAGTTTTAGACTCTGTCCTCACTTCTACGCAGGTGCGATTCACAGCAGGTCGGATGGCACGCGACAAATTGCGAAACTCTATGGCTCACGTGACGCGTTGCCAATCCCTTTATATATTATCTCTGCACAATCATAGTGCCGATGTTACGAGGTCTGATACCCCATCAGGTTCAAAACCACCACATCTTCAGGTGGGAGCGTTCAAATTGCTTGAAATTCTGTGTATATGTAGAGAGATCCTGTCGCTATTGATTTGTTTTTTACTTTATCCATTACGGTGATACAACTGTGCACATTATTGCATGCAACCTACATTCCATTCCCCCAATCCACAACAGTTCTCCACCCATTCTCCGCCTTAAACAAGCTAGCCTCAGCTAGCTGTCTATAACTGTTTTTGCCTCACCCAGGCAGTGAGTTTGTTAAAGAAGAAGTTCTCACTTTGCAAGATGATTGCACCAAATTAACGGATCCAAGTGAATTCGAATGGTGCAGTAATCTTGCACCTCCCATGGTAGTATTTAACATGGCGCGTGTAAAGCTATATATGCTACGCACTCGCATCATCCTCTAGTCTTGTAAATAAAGCTTTCCGATTTGTCATAATCCTTGCTTAAATTCTGGTCTTATTCTTGCCTTGCCTACTCGGCTACGATTGCAATGATTTCGCGCTGTTATTTCTTTACACAATTTTCTACTCACATAAACATGCGCTCATCTGGCTCACACTTGCACACACACTTGCATTGTTACATACATAGACCTGTACACCATCGTATGGCATATTCTCACACACTCAATTACACAGCAAACCAGATGGTTATACTGTGTCAATTATGATGGAACACACGCACACAAACATGTGACATGCACATGCATCCATTGGCCTGCTGTTGTGCATGTTTGTACAGGCCACTAATTTTATGTACTGACTATTACCTGTGTATTGTTGCACGTATGCTCTGTAGAAAAATTCCTTTTGACAACTATTCTTTGGGCGTATTGAGTTTTCATGTAACTGGTCCTCGTACATGATACAGAGCCACTTGAGACTGTACATAGCGACGTGTAGCTACATGCACTGTCCCATAGGATTGATCCTTTGTGGCATGCATCATGCCCCCATAGAATTGGTTCTTTGTACATACAGCATATTCCCATTGGATTAATTGGTCCTTTGCATAGGGTGGGTCCTTGTACTGCATCGTGTTCCTATAGGATTGGTCCTTTGAACACACATCCTGTCCCCATAGGACTGGACCTCTAGTAGTACATATACACTGTATACACGTAGCAAAGAATAACACTACATTCTCCACAACCTTGCGTAGGGCATTAAGTTCCTACGCACTCACATTTTCTTTGATTGGCCAATGGAGAAGCGTGTAAGCTTTTGTATTGCAATACTTGCATACACACACAACACTTATGCACTAGGTCTGCTACATAGTGACACTAAAACCTTACAACGCTGACTAATAATGATGGTACACCCACATGCCTTCAGAACTTTATTCTTAGCACATGTCAATTGAACAGCTTAAGATGTCACTGATTTTGTTCTTAATTTATATACCTATTGAGACTGGATTTTTGTGTTTCTCAGTTACCATTGCATGTGTCCCGCTAATGCTGTAAAAAAATTTCCTTTGAAAACTCGGTTCTCCTCATCTGACTGGTTCTACAGGTACGCCCACCCCAACATAGATAACAAGAAGTCAGCAAGGAGTTGCCAAAAACTGCGTAGCTTGTTTCCACCCAAATAAAGGCAGTGGATAAGCAAGTCACTACAGAGCCAGGGTGTGCATGCAACTTTGGAAGTGGTTACTCGTGGAGAAGAACTGGAAGTCATGGCAGGTGAGGAAAGTAACTGTAGATGTGTTAATCATGGTGGTGCCGTTACAAGATTCTGAGACCTCTAGCACAGGAGCAGAGGTCAGTACAACTGTCGATATACTTGAAACCATAGCCAATGACAGCCTGAAATCTCTAAGGTAATCTAGAAATTATTTATCCCTTGCTGAGAAATATGCGCTGTAGACTAAATGTGCCATCAGGGTCTTATATCTATCCTGCTATACATACCTTGGAGGGTGCAATAGCCCATGGATGGTCTATAGTAAAATTGCAGGTGGAGCCTTTTGCATCCCTTGTGTTCTTTTCTGCACTAACTGCACAAAGTTTGTAAATTGCCCTTTTTGTGCATGGCACAAGAAATATGAAAAGTGTAGCAATCATGAGCTTGCTCAGTATCAGCAAGAGGCAATGTGGTTGGCAGATGCTATATAGATGTCTAAAGAAAAGCCTGAGACAAATATAGCAGCCCTGATTGACAAAAGCAAGGCACAGAGTATTGCACACAATAGGTCAATATTAAAGTCAGTTGCAGAGGCAATACTGTTTTGTGCTAGACAATGTATTGCACTGTAAATTATGCAAGCAGTGTATGAGTGCAAAAGAAACGTTTCACCGGTGTGACCATTGCCCCGGCAACCACACTCATCACCATCATTGACACTAACAGTGAGATGATGTCATCAACACAGCCTCACAATATCCATAACCAAAATCATTACTCTTGCATTGCCCTACAGGTGTCATTATTGGTTTTGAAAAGCAAAGCTACCAGATTTCAAAGCACCAGAATCAGGGATGCTTACCAGTGAAAATACAGGTACTTCAGGGAACACTCGGTCGAACAATTCTCCTCCATGTTAATACCAGAGATGGTTCTGCAATTGGTTAGTTAGCCCTCATCCTAATTAGTTGCCTATTATAAAGTTTTCTTTCTTCAGCCTCTAAAAACTACTTCTCTACTGATTATGACCTTCCTGCCTTGAATTTTTCTGTCCACGAGCTAACTGTGAATGTTTCCATCATTGTGAATGACCTTGCTGAAGATGACAAGGTCATTTCAGTAGAACTATCCCTGATATTTCCTTCTAGCAGGGTCGCCATTACTCCTAGAAGTGCTCAAGTCACTATCGTTGATGACAATGGTATATTGACATGGGCTAAATGATGCATTTAGTCCTGCAGCCAGACCCAGTATAAGAACTTACCCTGTTGTCATATGCTCCTATCTTCATCTTGCCACACTTCTCTCATCATGCATTCAATGTCCTTCACCCTCCTCCCCTTCCGCTCTTTCCTATCTCACCTCACCCCTCCTCCCAACCATACTTTTGACAACACTGGCAAATTACCAATGAATCATGCAAGTGCTATTTTTGATAAGTAGCTTTTTGACATTAATTTTTTAATTCCATACTCAGGCATTTATGTGGTACCAACAAAGGCTACATATGTGCTGAGAGCTGAAAATCAGAACCAAGCCATGGTGTGTTTTGTTGCTGCACCTGTAGCTGCACCCGAGTGAATGTAACAGTTGTAGCCATGGAGGATGATGTTCCCAGTGCAAGATGTATGGCAGAAATGTAGCTGCATGTGAATGCCATGGTAATTCATCTCTTGACTTTGCAGCTCCCCAACACTTCATTGCCAGTTCTGTTAGGCTCACCATTCCACCCTACACGCCACCACAGACAGAGCTGTGTGTCGCTTTCACGATACTTGATAACAAAGTCGCTCTAGAACCCAACAAGACATTCTCCATAAAGGTCATGCCTTCTCCAAAGGTGGTCCTGCTCAGACCCATCAGCCATGTCCTCATTGTGGATAATGATGGTAATTTGATCTGTGGTAATTACTGTGGTGTGATATCCAAAGATTTGCCTCCACAGCTGTCTCAGTAAACTTCACTAGTTCAAACTACACCTCAGTGGGAAGTGGGTATACTGCAGTGTGTGTGTCTAAAGATGCTGCCACAGCCAGCAACATCAATGTTGAGATTACACTTACCTCAGCCAATGCCTCATGCAGTGAGTTTCTCAACAGCAACTTTGTGAAGTGATTCATTGTAAATACTTTCAATGTGTACGTCTATCAAACTTGCAAATCTGGTCCTAGATCCACTTGTATGACTCACCCAACTCCCTATCCCCCAGCATCTGGAGACTTCTCTCCAGTAGTGTACAGTACAGTCCTTGTTGCTAGACCTGCTGGTGTTCCAATTTACATCAATGTCACCAATTACCTTTGGGAAGGAAGGTCATCATTTAGAATGTCTATTACAAAGGTCACTGCAGCTGAAGGTATTGTCAAAGTGGGAGCTCCATCAAGTGCTAGCGTGAGCATCTTTAATGTTGGTAAGCTGACGCCCTCGTATGACATATGATAGGCTAATATGTGCTCCCTGTGGTGTGTGCTACATATGGGAAAGTTTCCGAGAAAAGGGACCTAGCGTGTATAATAAAAAAGCATAATAAAAATGCCTTACGTTTGAAATGCTATAACTTCCGAAGGGTTAACGCTATTGTCTTCCTATTTTTAGCACTTCATACTACACCATTTCTCTATGGTAAAATACATTTTGGGATCTTGAACATGCTCCATGCTAGTATCGCGATGTCCGATACCCCAAGGGGTTCAAACCCGCCATAACTTTCTGTAGGAGTAATCAAATCGCTTCAAATTCGGTTTGTAGGTGGAAAGGTCCTATATCTATCTATTTGTTCTGTTCGTTAATTTTTATGCAATCCGTTACGGAGATACAGTTGAACAAACTACGTGCACATTTTCGCGCTCGTTTCGCGCCAATGATTTGGGCAAATTGCGCTCCGCTCAATGTATGGGGAGGCGGGGATTATTACATTGGCGCGAATCAAGCGGGAAAACGTGCACGTAGTTTATTGAACTGTATCTCCGTAACAGATGGCATAAAAATTAACGAACAGAACAAATCGATAGGTATAGGACCTCTCTACCTACATACCGAATTTGAAGCGATTTGATTACTCCTACAGAAAGTTATGGCGGGTTTGAACCCGGTGGGGTATCGAACGTTGCAATACTGGCAAGGAGCAAGTGCAAGATCCCAAAAAGTATTTTACCATAGAGAAATAGTGTAATATGAAGTGCTGAAAATAGGAAGACGATAGCGTTAACCCTTCGGAAGTTATAGCATTTCAAACGTAAGGCATTTTTATTATGCTTTTTTATAATACACGCTAGGTCCCTTTTCTCGGAAACTTTCCCATATATAGGTAAATAGCTCATATAGAAGGCTTACATATACTGTGGTGACCAGTTCTTAATAATAAATAAAGGAAACCATATATCAATCAATATGAAGGTTCATTTTTCAATTATCAATCAGAATACCATGACAATGAAGAATACCAATGTTGCATGTGTACATTTGTATTATATATAGTGCACGTGTACAGCAGCCATCACTGAGGTATATGATGCATGCAGTTGTACTGATGAAGTGGTGCCATTCATAAATGATCTGGTTAGGACATGCCTAATAGCAACACAGATTATAGTGAAACATGTTTATACATTTGGTCTTTTCCTTCCAGGAGGATGTCTTGAAAATGAAGACACTTTTCTGTGCTTGGGAACGTTCCTCTGTCAACTCAAGGTCTACAACCAGCTGTGTTGCCGCACATGTGGAGTGACTTGTTAGATGTGATTGTAATGATGAGTGTAGTATTGGTGCTGAAAATGATTTTGGATTTGATGTGCATTTAGAATGTGTATCAATATAGTGTACCTAAATGTTCTGCATAAACGTTAGAATGAAGAGTACAACTTGACTGTTACTGATAATAGGTGTGTACATAGAGAAAGACCCTTGCATGCCAAAGCAATTGCATTATGGTCTGTTTGTGTGTAGTAGACATCCTCTTAGTGAAGATATGGATGACCACATCAATGAGATAGAAAAGCAGTTTATTTGTGTATTGATGCTCTTGCTGAAAGTGGGTTTGGTTAGCTCCCATGCAGTCTACTCTGATCAATAATGATCGTAAGCCGCTTTGCATAGCCAATGTTTGAATAACAGTGATCTTTAAAATGCTTTAGAAACATCAGATTTAATTTATAAATTGAGCAACAAACATTGGCATCAACTGACGTAGAGACAAAATAATACAGAGAGTACAATACAAACAAGGGAAAATAGATACAATGCAATAATTATTACCTAGATTGAGCATATGAAAATGTTTCATATAGAAAAAACCATATATTTGGAATCAAATGTCAACATATTTGCTCCAAAGTACTTTTCACTTTTGAAGCATAGATCAATTGTTATTGAAACAAGCAGGTTTGTGCACAGAGGTAAACCTTTGGACATAATCATTAAAGACCCCAAGGATTTAGTAATGTCACAGACCACAATAGCAAAAGCTTTGTGTAAATATATTATCCATGCAGTCTTCAACTCCTGAGGCTTTTTAAATACCATGGTGTAGTTTGATTCAGTGTGATGAGCTGGAGGTTAATTTATGGAAATTAAAAAAAGGAAAGCAATATATTGATTTGGTATCAATCTCACTGTGCATTGACATACTAAACCGTTTTAACTATTTTGTAGCAATTGAATGTGCTCTTTTTCGTCGTGAACAATTGAATCACAATAACTATTACAGATTCACATGTCTGGCTTTGGTGTCACAAAAAAGCAATGGCATCTTTTGTTGCAGCTATCTCAATCAGCATGCTGTCTATGGCGTGGACTATGATATAGGTCGCTTTGCTACGCAGACATACATTACGACTCCAGACCAGCACCTTGGTATCAACATTAATTTCCTCTAGTACTCGTGAGTATGAAACTAAACTATGCTTGTTTCTGCCCATATGGTATTATCCCCTCAATGCGGCGTGCCACTAAGTCCTACTGTGACAGTGATCATCTTGGATAACAATGGTTGGGTCATGGGAGGGATCACATGATCTACTTTGTAATGATCACCTCTTCGTGTCTTTGGTTGTTGCTGGATTCAATAGCTGTTACTGAAGAGTTCTTGGAGTGTGTTGCTGTCACACAGCATGACCAAATTATTCAAATGAGGTGGGGCAGCTTTTTCCTCAGTGCGGGACCTTGACAGCAGGTCTCCTGTGCATTGAGGGTGCACTGTATTGCAACTGTAAGCTGTATGTCCAAATTAAGTAATACTGACTATGCTTTACATAGTAGTACATTAATAGTATTCATCTTTCAGCTAATGCATTTAGCATGCTTGATCATTTCATACAAGTAAATTACCCATCAAGTTTGTCGTGCATACTACTCTTGTTAATTGATACATCTGCTTCCTTTATCACAAATTTCCTTTGTAAATGCTAGCATGTTGATGATGTGCATGTTGACGATGTAAGAGGCGCAGCAACTGAACCCATTCCTTCCACAGCCTGGATTAGGTTTGTATTAAGCTTACATTTTTCAATAACCATTTCTTCAGTTCTTACTCTGCAACCAGACGCTTTTCTCCATCACAACTAACCATCTGTTTCCACCCAATAACACCACAGAGTGTGATGTAGTGCTTCTGTTGGGCAATGAAAGGGATTTAATTGAATTGAACACAAGATATTTGAATTTACCTTCATAATACCTTTAAAATAAAATCCATCATTCGTTTTGACCATTCATGTCAATAATGAGAAGCTATTAATTTTAGTAATGAGATCAACACGACATACGCGTAATTTTGTTATCTCTGTGCCTCCTGCCAAAAAGGCTGCATTTGTGGCTAGTGAAAATGAGAACCTTGCTGGGATGTGTTTAGTTGCCACACCTGCCCCAGTAGATGTCAGTTGTAGCCATGGAGGATGATGTTCCCAGTGCAAGATGTATGGCAGAAATGTTGCTGCATGTGGAAGCCATGGTAATTCATCTCTTGACTTTGCAACTCCTCAACACTTCACTGCCAGTTCTGTGAGGCTCACCACATACATCTTGCACTGGGAACATCATCCTCCATGGCTACAACAAGGCAAGACCTTTATGGAGAATGTCTTGTTTGGTTCTGGAGCAAGTTTGTTATCAATTATCGTGAAAGCGACACACAGCTCTGACTGTGGTGACGTGTAGGGTGGAATGGTGAGCCTCACAGAACTGGCAATGAAGTGTTGAGGAGTTGCAAAGTCAAGAGATGAATTACTGTGGCATTCACATGCAGCTACAGGTGTTGCCTTCTCCAAAGGTGGTCTTGCTCAGACCCATCAGCCATGTCCTCATCATGGATGATGATGGTAATTTGATCTGTGGTTATTGCCATAGTGTGATATCCAAAGATTTGCCTCCACAGCTGTCTCATTAAACTTCACCAGTTCAAACTACACCTCAGTGGGAAGTGGGTATACTGCAGTGTGTGTGTCTAAAGATGCTGCCACAGCCAGCAACATCAATTTTGAGATTACATTTACCTCAGCCAATTCCACATGCAGTGAGTTTCTCAATAGCAACTTAATTAGAGGAATAAAATGCATTCAACATGGTTTCCAAGAAAATGCTTGCACTGTGTAGGTCTATCAAACCTACACTCTGGTCCATTTTGAGACAAGATCCACTCACCCAACCTATCCTCACTGCTCCCCCAGCATCTGGAGACTTTTCTCCAGTAGTGTACAGTACAGTCCTTGTTGCTGGACCAGCTAGTGTCCCAACTTGCATCAATGTCACCAATTACCTTTGGGAAGGAAGGTCATCATTTAGAATGTGTATCAAAAAGGTCACTGCAGCAGGAGGTATTGTCAAAGTGGGAGCTTCATCAAGTGCTAGCGTGAGCATCTGTAATCCTGGTAGGCTGATGCCCTCATATGATAGGCTAATATGTGCTCCCTGTGGTGTTGTGCTACACATATTGGGAAATAGCACACATAGAAGGCTTACATATACTGTGGTGACCAGTTCTTAATAATAAATAAAGGAAACCACGTATCAATCAATATGAAGGTTCATTTTTCAATTGTCAATCAGAATACCCATGACAATGAAGAATACCAATGTTGCATGTGTACATTTATATTTTATATAGTGCACATGTACAGCAGCCATCACTGAGGTATATGATGCATGCAGTTGTACTGATGAAGTGGTGCCATTCATAAATGATCTGATTGGGACATGCCTAATAGCCACACAGATTATAGTGACAAATGTTTTTACATTTTTTCCTTCCTAGAGGATGTCTTGAAAATGAAGACACTTTTCTGTGCCATTATGTGTTTGGATCGTTCCTCTGTCAACTCAAGGGCTACAACCAGCTGTGTTGCCACACATGTGGAGTGACTTGTTAGATGTGATTGTAATGATCAGTGAATGTTACTGATAATAGGTGTGTACATAGAGAAAGACCCTTTAAATTGAGCACAAAAACTGACTTAGAGATAAGATAATAATAATAACTGTGAGATTGACACCAACTTAATGTATTGCAATCCTTTTTTTATTGAAATAAATATAATTTTAACCTCCAGCTCATCACACTGAATCTATATATTTATAACACCATGGTATTTAAAAAGCCTCAGTAGTTGAAGTTCACATGCAGGGATAATATACTTATGCAAAGCTTTTGCCATTGTGGTCTGTGATATTACTACATCCTTTAGGTCTTTAATGATTATGTCCAAAAGGCATACTTCTGTGCATGGACCTGCTTGTTTCAATAACAATTGATCTATGTTTCAAGAGTAAAACATACATTTAAGTACTTTAGAGCAAACATGTAGACACTTGATGCCGAATATAAGGTTGATGGAATGTTTTCATATGCTCAATCAGTTAAATAATTATTACTGTCTTTTATCTATTTTCTTTGTTTGTAGGTTTCTGCATTGACATAATAAACTGTATTAAAAACTATTTTGTAGCAATTTATTGTGCTCTATGTTGTTTCTTTTCGTTGCGAACAATTGAATCACCATAACTTACAGTTTCACATGTCTGGCTAAAACAAAACATGCAAACAAGGGCTTCTATTGTTGCAGCTATCTCAAATCGGCATCAACATGGAGGCATACACTTTTCTTGGATTGGCAAGCACAAGCTTCTATCCTGATACAATAACACTGGTCAACAATGATGGAGTGGTGTCTGAACAGGCCTTGTTGTCCAGGTTACAGCTACTGATACTAACTATGATATAGGTCGTTTTGCTATGCAGACATACATTATGACCTCTCACCAGCTGTTGGTAAAAACATTTCTGCTATTACTCAACAGTATAGGACGAAACAAGCCATGCTTGTTTCTGCCCGTGTGGTAAATTCCCCTCAATACGGTGCGCCTAGTTGGTCATGGGAGGGATCACATGATCTACTTTGTAATGATCACCTCTTTGTGTCTTTGTGTATAGTGGTTGTTGCTGGATTCAAATAGCTGTTACTGAAGAGTTCTCTGAGTGTGTTGCTGTCACACAGCCTGACCAAAGTATTCAAATGAGGTGGGTAAGCTTTTTCCTCAGTGTGGGACCTTGTCCCTATGTGCATTGAAATTATATAGCATTTGGGACTGGGGACAAGTGCCCACTGCTGCATGGACACTAAGATGTGTGAGGTGAGAACCGAGTCATATCACATGAAATGCTTATAGATTACTAGTGTTCCGGTTCGGACCGAACCGGTATCGAACGGTTCGAGGTTCGACTCGGTTCGATGTTCGGTTCGAATATCTTTCGAACCTTCGAACATCTCATTAAAAATTCATTGCCTTGTATACCAGCGCCGCGAATTCATAATGATGATTGGTTTGTGGTTTTAGTTTATTTTATGTACAAGTACACGTAGTCAGGTATACATAAGAACCGTACGATAGAGTACTGTACTTACAGTAGCTAGCGCTCGCCCGGGAGTCGGGACATTACACTTATTTGCATGAATGCATGTATGACGTATGCTTCGTCAATGTATAATCATAGATAGTATAGTAAGTATCTATGGTATAATGCATGATAAATAAATTGCAGCGTAATTCCCAAAAGTTCAAAGTGGTCTATCTACTTTTGTTTCTTAACTTTCTTTTTTAAAGAAACAGTTAATTCGGCACTGATTCGTGCAATCACGCGCGAATCAGTGCCGAATTACATGTAACTGTTTCGTACGGTCATACAAATTTAACTTAACCAGTAATTATCATTGATAATTTTTTTAAAGTACGAACCGTTCGAAGTTCGGTTCGAATTAAGTCGGTTCGGTTCGATGTTCGGTTCGAATGGATCGAACCGGAACACTATAGATTACATGTATAATTGGTGTGTGCAAGTACGCTGTACATGATGTGCATAAGAATATACTCCATACGATAGTGTACAGGGCCATGTACGCAACAATGCAAGTGTGTGCACAAGTGTGAGCCAGCATGAGTTCATGTACTATGTGTGAGCTGAAAGTTGTGTGAGACCGAAATCATTGCAATCGTAGCTGTGGGGGTGGCAGATATAAGACGATGATTTAAGCAAGATGATGGCAAATATGAAAGCTTTATTACACGACTAGAGGATGATGCGGGTGCATAGCAAATAGCCTTACGCGCGCCGTTTTGAATACTGCCGGCGACGGGGGAAGCGCAAGATTACTGCAACCATTCACTTGGATCCGTTAATTTGGTACGATCGTCTAGCAAAGTGAGCATTCTTCTTCTTCTTTTAATTCTCCCACATAAACTCACTGCCCGAGTGAGACAAAAACAGTTGGGAACGGCTAAGGAAGGAACAAAGAAGTTATCATGGATTGGGAGAATGGAACACGGGTTGCATGCAATAATGGTGCAATCGATGCATTAACTTTGTACATCTGTATCTCCGTGACGGATAAAGTACAAATTAACTAACTGAAAACATCAATCGCAGCAGGACCCCTGTACGTATGTACTGAATTTGAAGCGATTTGAACACTCCTACCTGAAGATGTGGCGGCTTTGAACCCCTTGGTGTATCGAACATCGTAGCATCAGCACGGAACTGGTGCAAGGCCCCACAATATGATTTCCTGTATTGAAATGGTGTAGTATGAAGTATTGAAAACAGGAGGACGGTCTCTGTTGGGATGGTATAGCGATTCAAACGCGATGCATCTTATCGGAAACTGTCCCATATCACAATGAAATGCATATAAATTACATGGTGATTAAAAAGATCTATTTAGAGGATGCTGTTTTAACAAGTATCATTTTTTTCCCAGTAAGGGGCTCTCAAATATCCATGGCAACGTGGTACTTTGACCGTATGTTGAGTAGGGTTAATTATACTGACCATAAATCCTATTTCCTCCCAAATACTATAATGTCAGAATCTTGATTCGAGTTTAGACACAAATGTAATGTATTTTTACGAAAGTTATTGAAGTGGCTTTTGAAAATGTGACCATGCAACATGCTGATATCAACATATCTTTGGAAGGAGGCAAATCCAGCACCATGCTCACTGCATTAGATGCTTTGCTTCCACAGCTACAAGAGAGAGCTGAAGCCAGTAGTGATGCTTAGATAAGGTTTCTCCACCACAAGAGTTTGAGTCAGTTGTTTGCTGCTATTTCAAGAAACCAAATACCCCACTCCAATGACCTCTCGAATTACATACAACACATGTGCGAGTTCTTTCACAGTCACTTCAAATGGTTTAGTGGCACAACAACACTGATTACTATTCATGTATTAAGACCATTTTATCAGTGATGAAAGGTGTCTTTTTGGGACGAAGCATATATAACTTACATATGTTGATACCACATCATGTATACATGACATGTTCAGGTGTGCATGTTATGTTGGTACCAAATCGGTTTATGTCATGCTGGTACCACATCAGGTGTGCATGTCATGTTGGTACCACATCAGGTGTGCATGTCATGTTGGTACCACATCAGGTGTGCATGTCATGTTGGTACCACACCAGGTGTGCATGTCATGTTGGTACCACATCAGATGTACAAGTCATGTTGGTACCACATCAGGTGTGCATGTCATGTTAGTAGCACATCAGGTATGCAGGTCATGTTGATACCACATCTGGTGTACATGTCATGTTGATACCACATTAGGTGTGCATGTCATGTTGGTACCACATCAGGTGTGCATGTCATGTTGGTACCACATCAGGTGTACATGTTATGTTGGTACCACATCAGGTGTAGAGCACATGCAGGAACTGAATGTAGAAGGTACAGCTATTTACGATGTTGGAATACTAAATCACGTAACAATTTGTAATCAATGCTCACGTGTTTACATTGAATTTACTTTTACAGCATTATAGCTTTATGCTTATCATAGTGCAAGTAAATTGTTGCACTGCAGAAATAGCAGGCAGCAAACTCCCATGCAGCTGTGTGTTTATATAATAGCCCTATTCGTTGTTTAGTACTTTTGTCGTACAATGAAGTATTTTTCCACTGATCAAGTAATTCCCCATGGGAACTCCTTGCCTCAAGATGTTGTTGGATATTTGTTGTTTCAGTCTTGATTCTATGCTGTTGACCTTAAGGTACTTTTGTAAACTGTACCTCTTTTCATAGGCCGTATGTAAGTGCATGAATGCATGTCATTACTTGCCTTAGAATCTGTGTAGATTTGTTATTTGTTATTTGTACCTGTTTATTTTAATTCAAATCCATTTCAATTTTAGTTTGCCGGTTCGCCGACAAGTGGGTTTTTGGTATCAGGGTTCATGAAACATTTTCTATAGTTTTGTTGACAAAAATGCTCTATTCATCAGTTTTTAAATTCTCTCTCTCTCTCTCTCTCTCTCTCTCTCTCTCTCTCTCTCTCTCTCTCTCTCTCTCTCTCTCTCTCTCTCTCTCTCTCTCTCTCTCTCTGTGCTCACGTGTCATGTTGTACCTCATCAGCATCCAACATGGCTAGCACACGCAACAGAGCAGATCAAGCTAGATAGCTTCCACCACCACCACCTGTCACACAATCCACACATGCTCATAATTCAATCCCCCCGCCCACACTGCGGCGAGTCTCATTTTGAATGTCAACACACCATCATGCTTCAGCCTCAATTATTGGAGCGCTGCTGTGGCCTCAATAGCAAAACAAATAGCAAAGTGATTTCACAACAGGAGGCTAAATTACGACCCCCGCAGCTTGCAGTCAAACAGGTCATTGCCTCTTATTAACATATGGGACAGTTCACGAGAAAATTGCACCACTCATATATTATAAAAATGTTATAAAAATGCATCGCGGGTGAATCGCTATAACTTCCCAACGGTTAACGCTATCGACTTCCTATTTTCAACACTTCATACTACACCATTTCACTACGGGAAAACTTATTTTGGGGCCTTGCACTAGTTCCTTGCTGATGCTACAAAGTCCGATACCCCATGGGGTTCAAAACCGCCACATCTTCAGCTAGGAGAGTTTAAATCGCTTCAAATTCAGTATGCACGTACAGGGGTCCTGTTGCTATTGATGTGTTCAGTTCGTTAATTTTTACTCCATCCGTCACGGAGATACAGCTGTGCAAAGTTAATGCACATTTCCCGCTCGATTGCACCATTTTTGCATGCAACCCGTGTTCCATTCTCCCAATCCACAATAAATTTTGATAACTTCTTTGTTCCGCCCATTTCTCCCTTAAACTAAGCTAGCCGTTCCCAACTGTTTTTGTCTCACTCAGGCAGTGATTTTATGCGGGAAAGTTAAAAGAAGAAGAACGCTGCTCAGTTCCAGACGATCGTACCAAATTAACGGACCCAAGTGAATGGTTGCAGTATAACCTTGCGCCTCCCACGTCGCCGGCAGTATTCAAAACGGCAGGCGTAAGGCTATTTGCTACGCACTCACATCATCCTCTAGTCGTGTAATAAAGCTTTCCTATTTGCCATCATCTTGCTAAAATCATCGTCTTATATCTGCCACGCCCACTCGGCTACGATTGCAATGATTTCGGTCTCACACAACTTTCAGCTCACACATAGTACATGAACTCATGCTGGCTCCCACTTGTGCACACACTTGCATTGTTGCGTACATGGCCCTGTACACTATCGTATGGCATATTTTCTTATACACACCACACACACACACACACACACACACACACACACACACACACACACACACACACACACACACACACACACACACACACATACACACACACACACACACACATACACACACACACACACACACACACACATGTACAGCGTACTTGCACACACCAGTTATACATGTGGCAAACAATACACCTGTCCGATGATGGTACAAACACTCTCACTCACAAACATTGTCATATGCACATGTACATGTATTCTATTCAATTCAGCTGATTGCATTTCAATTTGTGTACCAAGCTTGCATAACACACACATGACATACACACACAGACACACACATGCACACACACACACACATGACATACACACACAGACACACAAATGCACACACAGACACACTAACGCACACACATACACACACACACACAGGCACACACAGACACATGACATACACACACAAACACACAAATGCACACACAGACACACTAACGCACACACACACAGACACACACATGACATACACACAGACGCATACAAACACACACACACAGACACACTAATGCACACACACACTCACACAGACACACACACACACAGACACACTAACGCACGCACACACACACAAACGCACAGACACACACATGACATACACACAGACGCATACAAACACACACACAGACAAACGCACACACACACACTAACGCACACAGACGCATACAAACACACGCACACAGATACACAGACACACACATGGACACACAAAACACATATGACAAACACACACACACGCACACACACACATGGAAATACACACTAGCACACACAGACACACATGCACACACACATGCATGAAATACACACTAGCACACACATGCACACACAGGCACACACAGACACACATGCATACACGCAGACGCATTCAAACACACACACACAGACACACTAACGCACACACACACATGACATACACACAGACGCATATAAACACACACACACACAGATACACAGACACACACATGGACACACAAAACACGACACACATATGACAAACACACACACGCACACACACACACACACGTACACACACACACATGGAAATACACACTAGCACACACAGACACACATGCACACACACACACCAGCACACACATGCACACACAGACACACTAACGCACACACACACAGACACACTAACGCACACACACACAGACACAAATGCACACACAGACATACTAACGCACACACACACACAGGCACACACACACATGACATACACACAGACACAAATGCACACACAGACACACTAACACACACACACAAACGCACACACAGACACGCACATGACATACACACAGACGCATACAAACACACACAGACACACTAACGCGCACACACACTCACACAGACACACACAGACACATGACATACACACACACAGACACACTATCGCACACAGACACACACATGACATACACACTGACACATACAAACACACACACACAGACGCACAGACACACACATGACATACACACAGATGCATACAAACACACACACATAGATACACAGATACACACATGGACACACAAAACACACGACACGCATATGACAAACACATACACGCACACACACACACGTACACACACACACACACATGGAAATACACACTAGCACACACAGACACACATGCACACACACATGCATGAAATACACACTAGCACACACATGCACACACAGACACACAGACGCATACAAACACACACACCCAGACACACTAACGCACAAATGCACATACAGACACACATGACATACACATACAAAAACACACAGACACACTAACACACACAGACACACACATGACATACACACAGACGCATACAAACATACACACACACAGATACACAGACACACACATGGACACACAAAACACGACACACATATGACAAACACACACACGCACACACACACACATACACACACACACATGGAAATACACACTAGCACACACAGACACACATGCAGACACATATGAATGAAATAACATGCACACACAGGCACACACAGACACACATGCATACACACAGATGCATACAAACACACAGATACACAGACACACATGGACACACAAAACACACGACACAGACATATGACAAACACACACACACATGCACACACACATGAAAATACACACTAGCACACACAGACACATATGCATACACAGGCACACACGAAATACACAGACACACAGGAACATACACACACGACAGACACATACACACAGAAACACACAGACACGCAGACTTGCACACAGACTCGCGCACACAAAATACATATAGACACACATGCACAGACACAACAGACACACACTCACAGATACACACACAATACACACAGACACACATACAGATACACACATGCACACAGACACACACACACAGATATACAGACGCACACACAGACTCGCACATGTGCACAGACACGTGTTACACAAAGCACACACTGTTGTTCATGTGGAAAAAAACAGTAGTGCTCTCTGATAATGATGGTACACACATTTTCTCTCACTGAATGCCTTCTCTGCACATGCATTTTTGATCTATCCATTGAACAGCTCATGAGACCATGAGACATGTCTACACATGTAGGTATGTAGCAACGTGTACACTGTAGTAGTGGTCCTTTATGCATACATTGTGTCCTTATAGGACTGTCCCCTGACAAGGGACAAGTCATACATGTAAAGATATGCCATGCAATGGTTAGCAAACAAGCTCAAGAGGCTTCTGAGTGCTCGTGGAATGATGAATATTGCTATCCATTGTGTCTGTGTAAACTTACCAGGGCCCTGCACCTACCGCAATCAGCAATGATAGGGTAATTCATCGCCAGGCAGAACCATCGCCCTTCAAAAAAAAACTGCGTGGTACATCCTTCTTCAACTAGAAGAGGCAGCACAGTGTTGCGTGTCGCACTGTACTAATTTGTATGCAGTAAATCTCGTAAGGTTATAGCAAGGCACTACATACTTTGTACTTATAGTGAGGAACAGCAATCTGAGTTCATGTACACTCGTTTAATTCGCTGCATTCAATTAGTGCGACATGGGACACACAACATTGTGCTGATGAAAACAGTAGGCCTGTGAGACCTGCGATGGTACAGTGTACCTCCCTTATCGTTGCAGATCGTGGTGGGTCAGGTAAGTTTACACAGACATATCGATTGCAAGCTAGTAACGATATTCATTATACTGTACTCCGAAAAGGCTTTTTTACAGGTCAGACGAGCACTTGTACAGAGTGCTAGATGAGAGAAGAGTATATGTCTGCTTGCAACAATACAGAGGAAACACACAGATATTGGTGTGTGTGTGTGTGTGTGTGTGTGTGTGTGTGTGTGTGTGTGTGTGCTCAGGATGTACAGACGCATTTGCACAACATATACACATGCATCAGGGTGTGCGAACCAACATGAGGGCATGTTCATGTACTCTGTGTGAGCTAAATATTGTATGGGCAAAGAGAGACTCAAGTCTCTGCAACTGGTACACAAGCCACCTAGCTGAGTAGTGGAGGCATAAAGAATGATAAGAAGTTGTTCAAGGATCAAGGATTTTGCCAAACAGGAAAGCTTTATTACACAATTGTACTTAACTACAAAAAGATGGATGTGAGTGTGTAAGAACTTAAAGTCTTATGCACGTTGCTGCAGGGACCCTCCACACACACACCACAATTTTTGGCCAACTGTGTAAATCTCATCAAGGAATGATAGCCGACAACAACTTTTTCGATGACAACATCGTATGCATCATGAAAATTCGTGCATCTCTACATGTAGACTTGTATACTTAATTATTCATTTTGCTCAAAAGAAATCAGCCACCCCCCCCCCTTCCCCCACACACTTTTTAATATTGTACCATGGGCCCAGTGCTGTGGTGAATACAGTGATATACTTTGCCACATGCATACAGTGGTACTGGACACCAATCCTATGGGGGCTGAGGACTAATTCTTTGGGAGTATATGACATAGAGCTCACACTTTAGAGACGGTACATAGGTACATGTAGCTACATGTGTGTCTGTATATGTGTGTGTCTGTGTGTATGTCGTGTGTGTATCTGTGTGTCCATGTGTGTGCATGTGTGTCTCTGTGTGTGTCTGCATGTGTGTATCTATGTGTATTTCGTGTGTGTGTCTATATGAATTTTTTTGTATGAGTCTGTGTGCATGTATGTCTGCGTGTCTGTGTATTTCATGTGTGTGTCTGTAGGTGTGTGTGTGTATTTCGTGCGTGTGTCTTTGTGTGCTTGTGTGTCTGTGTGTCTGTTGTGTGTGTATGGCATGTGTGCATCTTGTGTGTGCGTGTTGTGTGTCTGTGCATGTGTGTGCGTCTGCATGTGTGTGTCTGTGCATGTGTGTGTCCATGCTTGTGTGTCCATGTGTGCCCGCGTCTGTGTGTCTGTCTGTCGTGTGTCTGTGCATGTGTGTGTCTGTGAATTTCGTGTGTGTGAGTCTGTGTCCATGTGTGTCTGTGCATGTCTGTGTGTATGTCGTGTGTGTGTCTGTGTATTTCATGTGCATGTCTGTGTGTATCTCTGTGCATGTCTGTGTGTGTCTGTGTCTGTGTATGTGTCTGTCATGTGGGAGTTTGTTGTGTGGGTCTATGCGTGCCTGTGTGTGTGTGTGTGTGTCTGTGCATGCCTGCATGTGTCTGTGTGTATGTGTCTGTGTGTGTGTCTGTGTGTGTGTCTGTGTGTGTGTCTGTGTGTGCCTCTGTGTATGTGTCTGTGTGTGTGTGTCTGTGTGTGTGTCTGTGTGTGTGTCTGTGTGTGTGTGTCTGTGTGTATGTTGTGTGTGTGTCTATGTGTGTGTGTCTGTGTGTGTGTGTGTCTGTCTGTGTGTTGTGTGTGTGTCCATGTGTACCTGTGTGTCCGTGTCCGTATGTGTGTGTGTGTTTGTGGGTGTATGTCATGTGTGTGTCTGTGTATCTTGTGTTGTGTGTGAGCGTTTTTGCATGTGTATTGCCACATTTATACAGTGGTGTGTGTGTGCAAGTTTGGTGTGTGTGTGCAAGTGTGCAATGTTTGTGTACATTTAGAGTACCAGATGGGGACACAATGTAGTCAAACCTTGGAGACACGATACATGTACAGAAAGCTTGGTACACAAATTTACATAGAATCAGTGGTCTGTACAGGCATGCACAAGTACAGTTGAATTGACATGTGCATGTGACAATGTTTGTGAGTGAGAGTGTTTGTACCATCATCAGACAGGTGTATTGTTTGCCACATGTATAACTGGTGTGTGCAAGTACGCTGTACATGTGTGTGTGTGTGTGTGTGTGTGTGTGTGTGTGGTTGTGTATAAGAAAATATGCCATACGATAGTGTACAGGGCCATGTACGCAACAATGCAAGTGTGTGCACAAGTGGGAGCCAGCATGAGTTCATGTACTATGTGTGAGCTGAAAGTTGTGTGAGACCGAAATCATTGCAATCGTAGCCGAGTGGGCGTGGCAGATATAAGACGATGATTTTAGCAAGATGATGGCAAATAGGAAAGCTTTATTACACGACTAGAGGATGATGTGAGTGCGTAGCAAATAGCCTTACGCCTGCCGTTTTGAATACTGCCGGCGACGTGGGAGGCGCAAGGTTATACTGCAACCATTCACTTGGGTCTGTTAATTTGGTACGATCGTCTGGAACTGAGCAGCGTTCTTCTTCTTTTAACTTTCCCGCATAAAATCACTGCCTGAGTGAGACAAAAACAGTTGGGAACGGCTAGCTTAGTTTAAGGGAGAAATGGGCGGAACAAAGAAGTTATCAAAATTTATTGTGGATTGGGAGAATGGAACACGGGTTGCATGCAAAAATGGTGCAATCGAGCGGGAAATGTGCATTAACTTTGCACAGCTGTATCTCCGTGACGGATGGAGTAAAAATTAACGAACTGAACACATCAATAGCAACAGGACCCCTGTACGTGCATACTGAATTTGAAGCGATTTAAACTCTCCTAGCTGAAGATGTGGCGGTTTTGAACCCCATGGGGTATCGGACTTTGTAGCATCAGCAAGGAACTAGTGCAAGGCCCCAAAATAAGTTTTCCCGTAGTGAAATGGTGTAGTATGAAGTGTTGAAAATAGGAAGTCGATAGCGTTAACCGTTGGGAAGTTATAGCGATTCACCCGCGATGCATTTTTATAACATTTTTATGAGTGGTGCAATTTTCTCGTGAACTGTCCCATATACATATAGGGATGTACAGTTCAGTTCAGATGCAGGTGTTCCGTATCTTTCCACCCAATCTGTGCATGTGTGAGTAATGTATTACGACAAGCCACCTCCCTGCAGGTGGTATCAGTTTTGATCTAACTAGCCACAAACATGCTAATCCCAGATGGCAAGGTCCCTAATCATCAGAAAGAGCAGCTGGGATGTGGTGTGTTTGTCACATCAGTGCAACCACGTCTTTATACCTTTTGGAAATCCTGTGTTTACCATTGAGACAGAGTAGATATGTTTTGGGTATTAAATGTGTTTTATATAGGCTCATCAGTTACGTTCTTTCGTTGAGCTCAACAACATCATGAATACAACTTATGAGAAGCCGGTTTTCGATAACCGTAACAATATAGCTAGCACATGGTTACAAAGTTTTTATTAATTAAAATAGAAATTAATTTCCGGCAGCTAGCCAAGGTGAAGACGCCTCGCAATGTTCCGTCAACGAGCAGCGGAAGTAGCATGTTTTGCATTCATCGCTGCAGTGGGTGTCCAATGTACGTACGTTGCAACGTGCACCTTCGCACGGCTGCCGCAGTGTGCAGGTTATGATCATATGTACGTTCCCTCCCTTCGTTTCTTCCTCGCAGTGGTGGCCTCACAGACGCTGACGTGCTACAATTCTAGCACCACGTGCACATCCACCAGTGTGCGTTTAACGGGAACCCGACCAGCGGGACAGTGTTGTCTGAACAGAGGAGGGAGGTCGTACAGAGCTAGCTCGTCGACAGCATGCACGCCTTGTGCCAGTAAGTGTTGGATATACTTCGTGTTTTCGCTGTGCTCGACCCCGCGTCTCTGCTACAGTATACGGGTTCTTTCAGTCCCCCAACTCCATCGCACCGTCTACCACCGTCTACCAGAAGGAAGGGTCGCAGCTCACCGTATACTTCGGATTTGTGAACGGAACGTTCAGTGGAACGCACTCTGTTTCTTTCAGTGTCCCGGACAGTAGGTTTTTCGCTTTGATTTTATGTATAACTCTTCATGCGCGCTCTACTGTAGATAATCGATACATCAAATCTTTCACTACTGGCTCTCTGAGCAGTGCAGCTACCAGACAACAATTTACACTCAGTATTATTCCGGATAACATAGCTTTACAGCCTCCGTTGTCGGTTGCTGTCTCTGCCTTAGTTGATGGTTCCAGTGAATTAGTTCTTCCTTTCAACGCTGTAATACTGGATGCAGACGGTAGGTGGGACGTGGTCACATGAGAGATCGTGTACTCAACCGCTTGCATTGCCACTCCAGTTGTCACCATTGGATTTCGAGAATCAGAATACACTGTGACAGAAGGGGCGTCTCCTCCAGACCAGTATGCCAGAGTTAAACTGGCCAAAGATAAAACCATTGCCCAACCACTTTCAGTTCAGGTGGTACCACTGACAGTTGACCAGTTCAGACCTCTGGGGATTCCCCTTCCAGATGGCATTACATTTGCTGACCTGTTTAATCCAGCCCAATGTATGTGAAGGTTTGATGTTGAATGGAAAGAGTTAATGATTGTGCTCTTTGTTGTTTCAGACATACCAAATGGTCCTATGGATTTTGATAAGTCAATCCTAAATCTCACATTCACCTCCTCACAACGCGAAATAAATTTCAATGTTGCCATTGTGGATGATCAGATCAATGAGGCTGACCAGCAGTTCATTTGTATAGTGAGACTTACAAACCCTTCTGTGAATGCTTCTGGAAACGTGATCATTAAGAATCCCTCCACAGTGATTACGATTGCTGATGATGACCGTAAGTGCAGGGCATAGCAATGTGATCCCACACCATGTATAGGAGCGCATACATAATAGGTGTTCATGATAGCAATGTTGTAGAATGGTTATAACTCTATCACAATTAGTGTATCTCTACAAAACAGTCAAGTACACATGATATGACAATCGGAGCACAGGCAATAAAACAAACAACAACAATAACATAATATAAGTATGTCCACTATTATTAACAACTACTAAACCACAAAATATCAGACATAGTCTATTTAAAGAGCAGGATTGGTAGATCCAAGAGCATTGCCTTGCTGTATTATTCCCAATGGGAGGGCAGTTCTATGTAGATGTGCTGATTCTTAACATGCCAATAGGCATAATGATAAAAATGGGTGACTTTGGAATTTGGTGTGTGTATTGATCAAAGTGAAGTATATACCTCTCTCTTTAAATTTATCCCCTACCATCTGGGAAATTTTGTTCTTATTTAATTAAATATTCAATTTCGCAAAGCACTCTGCCACTGGTGCTGTTACAAGTATAGCAGTGCTAGAGGTAGAACAAACAATGGGCCATCTTTGTGTCTACCAGCCTGCTATTGTTTCGTACTAAAGACGGCATTTTAGTAGCTTATATGCTGACGCCAGCTGGTGTCGAAATACTTGCCATTTGTGGCTGGACTTTAGGTTGGATAATTAAACAATACCGTAATTCACAATTAGCTGCCTACTTGTCTTGTGACATGAGAAAAGAAAGGCTCTCGAAACACTCTACCATTACTATACACAATACCATCAATGCACTAAGGAAGTTATTATTTGGCGTTCTGTGCAGCCCATTTTCAGATCAATGCAAATCTGGTGGGAAACAAACAGGGTGTACTTCAGCATCTTTGTGCAGGAACGAACCCTAAGGAATTGTAAGCAATTAACTTAGTAAGCAATTAACTTAGTCATCAGGACAGAAGGAGAACACATAAAGAACACAATATTTTTCACTGTTGATCAGGGCAAGAGTATTTTGCAAACGCTTGAATGGTGACACATGCAATGAAGGTGAATGTGCGATGCAGAGTGTTGCTAAAGACAAGAACGCAGAAAGTTTTCAGAAGACTCTTTGGTACCATTGACCTCCCAAGATGTTATAGGTATTCATCCAACTCATTTTTGTTATCAGTGCAAGTCACCTTCAGTTACACGATTCACCTTGATTATTAAGGAGCTCCTCTATCAATAGTTCCATAACACATTGTAGCAATCCCTTCTCTTAAAAGAAAAGTGGTAATACTATTAACTTCAGAAATACCATCGCTGGTCCCAAAAAAATTGTGGCTACAAGCACATACTTATTCAGTTAGTACCTTCTGTCATCTCTTAGAATACCTCTGAGTGGAACTTTGGGAGCTGGAAACTCACTTGTAAGCGGAGGGGTCTCTCCAGGGTTACCTACTCTCACAAGTCATAGCCGTAGCGATATAGCTGTGCCATGAGAATCATTTAAATTTTTCGTGTTATATATCGACAAATATGATCGTTTCCACGAACAGGAACCTAGCGCATAGATTATAACATTTCCAGTACGCGCAATAGAAATGTAACACTGGCATTGAAATGTATGGCTAATTAAAAAGTCAGAGCCTTACAACTCCATGACAGATACCCAGATTCTCAGTGTGTAAGAAGCAATGTGTAGAGGACATTTCAGACTTCTAGAATATAAAAAAAAAAGCATGTTGGGTCCTTTTTCACGGAAACGATCCCATATGCTTCATTGGATCAATGCACACAATTTCCAAAGTAGTAGCCCCTCCCCCTCTCCTCTACTTGGACTCATTGGATGAGAACCGAGTCATATCATGACCTTGCATAGCCACGCCCATTTGAGGCAATACTCATAGGCCAGGTTGAGTGACTAATAAGGAGGCTTGTTTTTTGAAACAAACAATAAACTGTCATGGACTCACTCAGATGTGTTTTAGAACACTGTTCTTACATGAGTGTAGCATTCCTTTGACTACACGTTGAGTGGAGTGTGGCATTGTAGTGTATTGTGTTATTTAGAGGTGTGCATGTGATCTGTGCATGATCCTCAGTTTTGTATTGTACGACTCTGATTTTGATATCTTTGTCATCACTGTTGATCAAGACCATTACAAGAATTACTATGACTACACATTGAGTGGGAGTGTACTTTGTCCACATGTTAAATGTTGCTTCAAATGACAACACATCTCACGTAGCATCCAATTGTTGATTCAATTCTTGCACTAACTAAATGTGGTCATGCAACATGACATGTCCAGAGTGCAACTTTGAGCAGTTACATAACAAGTACCATAACTGCTCTCTCTCTCTCT